>CALYDF020006300.1:0-13537 GCA_944474145.2 Dicrocoelium dendriticum
AGGCTGCTGTTATCCGGTCCTATAGTTGAAAACCCCTAAGCAGTTGCTGCAGTCGGACTTTGTCAGTAGGTGTGATTCGCCTGCTTAAAAGTCTCTTATTTCTCATCGGGAGGACGGTAAGCTATGATGTCTCTCACATGCGATGATACACAATGCGGAAACCGAGACATAAGTTGACGATATGTAGCACCATTAGAAGAAATACTACAAGTGTAACAATTGGACTCCAAATGTGCAAAGCATAACAACGGGTCCTTCTAACAAAATGGTGGAAAACTAGCTCTAGGGCACTTATCACATACCTGAACGGTTTATCCTCTTAACTATTCATTGTTAGTAATGAGTAAGTATATACGGCAGTTGAGAAAACAAAACAAAAGCACGTAATGGAAAAAGTCACTGGAACCAGCTCACCAGAATGGTAATTCAAAATGGCGGGTGGCGTGTTCAGGACCTGGGTCACTAATCTTTGGGTGGCGCTCACCATACTAGTCGGTAATCAGTGACACGTAAGAGACGTGCCAAATCGGGAACAGTAGAGAAGTTGTAGCCAACTGAACCCGATTTGTATTGTGTAGGCTACAAAAGTAGGAAGAGAAACGACAAGGGGAAACTGTGTAGAAATGTCCTCATCAACGCATTTTGTGCTAACGAAAGTGTCGTGACTAAAACTAGTGGAAGTTTTGAAGGTTAAAAAGACAGTAAAAAATAATGTTGCAAAATACTGAATGTGTGTGTTTTCAGGTACCCTACAAACCTATGTGTTGTATCATTCTGCTAATTGTCTTGCAATTTTATTATATATATATATTTATTTATTTATATATATTTATATTTGTATTTATATATGCCGGCATCCAGTTCCGGATTTGCCTGTCACTGCAACCTTCATGGGACCGCCACAGGATGCCTGAGCCTACAGCGGGACCGTGGGTGGCTTGCGCCACACCATCCACGACGCTATCCACCTACCCATATCCGGTGTAAAGCCTAGGGACAAGACCGGGATGCAAGTGGAGGCGCCTCACACCCTTTCACACACAGGCACCAGGACGCTTTACTTGGGGAACAAAGCGCACACAACGCAGTGCCTGAATCGTTAACCGCTCCACACCGGATGGAGCCCCTCTTCGGGCCTAACACAGGCAAGGGGACGGTGCTCCCCGTCCACTACAGCAACAGCCAAGTGTCTTCTGGAGCCGGTATAGACGAGGCAGTGGGTATTAGATTGGTAGGTACGTCGTCAAAATTTTAATCACTCACAGCCACACCGGGAATGACAAGCAATCCAATTAGTTGGAATGATAATAGCAAATGAAATAGATATAAAACACCTTAAGGATATATCGCTCAATCAGCATATGAACTAAATTGATTATCAACAAATACACAATATATCTAAAATTGACAAAGAAGGATCAAAACGAGAAAATATAAACAAACTTAACCTTCTTTCGCTCAAGCTGTATGTGTAAAAAATAAGTTTTTGAGGTTAGCATTTAATGGTAACAAAATAAGCATTAAGATGATGTAGGAAATCCAATCACTTTACATAATGAAACTCAGCGCAAGCATGGTTAGTAGATTAAATGAAAGCGCATGCAGTGCACCTATCAAATCTGCGCCGGTTCTGCCCACGTTCTCTGCAGGACCCGTCGTCGCTTCCGTGATGACCCCGAGTGGCCGTGCTCATGGGTCATTAGGCTTGCCTGACACAGACACTCGCGACCACATGTGCCACAGCTCCACGCGCTTGAGGTCGATGGAGTACTACAGATCGGCGCCGGTCACTTCCGCAATTGCCGCTTCTTCTCTGCTTGAGCGAGTGATTTGCAACTCGGCAGCGGTCTTCGTGATCAGATCAGGCCATCCACCCGGATCAACCGTTTTCGATTCCCATGACCTGTAATCGAGATTAGAACTTGAAAGGCTCAACTTGATCATGTCGTGGTAAAGAAGCTTCGGTTTCCCCACATGCAGCCTACCAAAACTCAGCTGACCATGTCATAGCTGCCTCGGTATCCGCGGCCAACGCATCGGCCACACATGACTTCAAGTGTCTCAGAAATATAGGAGTCCAGCGTATACAATCCCCTTAGCGGCAACACTTCCGTGTCTGCAACTCTGCCGCACCAACAGATGCACAAAATGCGTCGCAAACACTGTTGATTGAACCGCTCGAGATATCGCACATCTCGCCGGTACATGGTCTATGCTTCGCTGCCGTATAGAAGAACAGAAAGCACCATGGATTTTTACACCATTATCTTCGTGCCAACGGTAAGTTGGTGGTTGTTTCACACTCGGTATTCTAGCTTCCCGAATTGCGCCGCTGCCTTCGAGACGCTGATATGAAGCTCACTGTGAAGCTGATGGTCAGTCGACACCACACTCCCAAGGTAGCAGAAGCGGGAGGTGGTTTCCAATACTTCAGCACCAATGCTGATTCGCGGCACTACTGTAGATTGCGCTTCCGCTGAAGGATGAAAGAGACAGAGATTTACCTTTGTTGCTGGTGAGCCCGAATTTGGCCGCTGTCGAAGCCAGAGCACCAGTTCTACGCTGCAACTCATCCGCATTGTGTGCAAACAATGCAGAGTTGTCAGCAAATGGCAACACACGGATAGTTATCTCACAGACTAGGTTTCTCTTACGACGGATGTTCAGCAACCTACCATCCACACGGTGCTCTAAACGAACACCGTAAGCGCATGCCGCATGAAAAGCACAAAATATCATGAAATGAAGAGAAATAATAATCAGAGCAGGAGCTAAGACACAGCCTTGCTTCACACCAGAGACCACAACAAAGTCATCTGAGGTCTGTCACGCAGCTTCACTATCACTCGCAAATCACTGTGCAGACATTCAACTAAATTTACCAATTTACTCGAACAACTAAACTTACCCAACACCAACCACAACGCCTCGAGATTCACCTTATCAAATGCCTTGGTGAAATCATCAAAAAACCAGTACAAAGGCTGGTGTCCTTTTCTGCACTTATCCTGTAACTGACGCGTCACAAAAGCCATATTTATAGTGCTGCGACCCGAAGGGGCTCCGGATTGCTCTTCAGATGTGTTCGGTTTCACAACTTGTCGTGCGAGGTGTTTGAGTAGGATTTGGGAATTTGCCCTGCCCACACATCTCAGCAAGTTAATACCACGATAATTCGTGCCACACTACTTGCTCATTTTGCCAATGTGCAGTGCGAACGCAAGCAGAACCTTCCATTCAGGAGGCACTTTCTCTTTAATCCCCACGCGTTACACCAATTGGTGGAGCGCAGTCACCAAAGCGGGTCCGCCGTGTTTCAATACTTCAGGAGGGATCCCGTTGGTATCGCCACACTTTATGTTTCACAGCGTAGCAAGTGTTTTCTGAGTCTCATCCAGTGTCAACATGTACACCAGACTCATCTTTACATCGTCCTGCTTTAGGCCGTTCAGAGTAAGAAAGTTGACCTCTGAACGGTAGTTTAAGATATAGTCAAGTTGCTTTGCCAGATCTACATTTTGTCTGCAGTGTGTGTGCGCAGGTAGTGGCTGGGCTACCATGGATCAGCGTCCTCAACGGCTCCAATCTCAGTCCCTACCCCGACTTCAAGGAATCAAAGATCTCCTTGGGTTGGGGGCTTTGCTTGTAGCATTGCAGATATATATATATATACATTATAGTAGTCCCAGAAACAAATGACCTTATTTGATGCCATTCTACCATTTTGACATTTCTCGAAGATTCTTTTCTATGGGCATATAAGGGGTCAAATTAGACTAAGAATATTTCTTTGGTAATTTAACCTACGTTCTACCCGTGGCTGCGGTAATGGCAAATGACCAACATATTATTAGCGTATTATTCTTGTACGATTTCCGGAAGGGTAAAAAGCCATCGAGGATTGTTCATACATGTGTGGCGTACTTTGCACGGATGCTCCATATTAGGGTGTGGTGTAATTTAAGTTTTTTCGATGTAAAGTAGGAAATATGAGTTTTCAAGCCTCCGGGGTTAAGGACGCATGCCAGCGGAATTTATTAGTATCATGCAGATGGCTTTACAGGAGGATACCAGACAAATGATGTGGGAAACTTAGTGACAAGTTGGTCCATCAAACCACGATTCATCGTCATTTGCGATAATCCGCAATGGACGCAAACCCTCATAACTGGTATCACAGGAACCGACTATTGTTGCGGGCCCGTCAAATATTCCTGCAAAAACGCGCCAGAAACCCCGGCAGAATGGCTGTGGAAAGCGATGTTCAAATCATCCCCACAACGCAGCAGCTCTCAGCCACTCCGAGACGCGGCCCAACTGCGCAACTTTTGATAATGGTCATTTGCACACTACCACCTCTTCATGATGACTGTTTTCCCTAACTTAATAACCCATAGCATTGGCTGTGACTCATCCTTTGTAAGTCGTAAAAGAGCCTACAGAGGACCGCCTGTCTTTTTTCTTCTTCGCCTTACTTGGGAGTCGGTCGGGTCACGTGCTGCGTGTGAGTCGTTAGCTGGCCAGCCTTCGCGGCTATGTCATTAGCGCACGTCTATCGTAATACCCTCTCGTGTGCGTCCGTTACGAGTGCTCAGCGTCTATCCGAACACGTGCTTCTAGGATCGTTCACACGCGCGCTCAATTTCCGTCTCACCGGCTAAGCTAATGTCATCAGGTCAGCGCAACTCCGTTCGATTGGCCAGTTTTACAAGCCGTTATCGTGGGCTTGCCCCAACCTTGCCAGCGACAATCTTATCAGGCAATTACGCAGTCATATCAAGAGGCGACCCCTCAATTATAACACTACTGCGCAGCTTCTGAACCGTTGTACGGTCGCACTTTTATTGCTCATCCATGGATACAATTATTGATGGTTGAACGAAATGGTTACTGCAGAAGAAAAATGGGTACTCCACGCTAACCAGTGCAGGAAACATCATTGGAACGCAGTAGCTGAAGCACGTTTCGAAACGCGAACTGCCCGGCAAAATTTAGTGCTATCAACCTGGTAATATGGCCGCGGCGTCATCTATTGGGGTAGGCTAAATAACAATTCCCCGGTTACGGTAGATGTCTACCGCAAAGAACCGAAAAAGATGCTGGATAAGCACCGATAAAAGCACCCAATAATGGCCCTAGTCATTCGCGTTCATAGGAATGCTTTCTCATGTGCAGTGTTGACGCGTCTAATGAGTGAGCATTTCGGTGTCGAAACTCTTATGCATCCAGCACAAAACCCAGCACTTGCTCCTATTCAGTACTACTTTTTTCTATATGCTGCTCTATCCAATCATGGACGAGATTCGCTGAGCGAAATCTTATCGGTACATAAGTTGCCCAATACTTTGACGGCCAGCCCAGGTCGTTCTATGAAAGAGGCATCGGCAACTAGCCTGCACGTTGGCAGTGCTTCGTTGACAAACGTGGTTACTACCTTGCTTAAAAGTGGTTGCTTGTTCATGTAAATCGTACTTGCAAAAGTCTGTTTAAAAGGTCATTAGATTTCAGGACAGCCAATACCAAGGCAAACGCAACCTTGTAGCCTTTCAGAAGAACATATACGCACACTCAGTGGATTTCTATCATTATAACAGAATGTAGCCGAGTGAATTCAGTTGTTGTAACTATTGTTTATATGCTACGTTGTCCTGCAGCATCAATCGCATTTAGTTGGGCAGATCTTATCGACAGTTATCGGGAATGTAATAGACAGTTCACGAGGTAGAAGATGACAAATCAAACAAATTATGTATTTTATGCTTAAGTTTCAATGACATCTAGCTGTTTAATGCTATAACTCTATATCACTGCTACAATCCAACCTGCCATGACGACTATCTGTCTCTGACATCCACCTGCCCATGGCGACCAGACAAAGATCTCCCCAACGACTTTCCTATATTTTTTCGTGGTTCTTAACCTGTCTAAGGCATCCACCCTTCTAATGCAACCGCAGCCATGCTTTTGCTGCCCCCAGGCGTTCTAGCACCTGATCAAGGCGAACGCTACTAGCACGACTGGCTGCGGTATCGAGTCGAGGTGCCATTAAAGCCTAGCACTGTATCGCACACATAGCTTAAGTTTCGTTTCAAGGTGTCAGAATTGCCCCAGAAAACAACCATATGTCCTGCACTGATTCATTATCGTCTCAGGTTTACGCATTCTGTGTCTCCTTATTCGATTCCCCACGGGGATGTTAATACCACGCTGTCGCAATTGACCAGTTCACATGGTGTAACGCCCCCGATACAACTGATTTATTCTCAAAGAGGTCAAACTTCCTTCACACGTGACTTGCCCAGTGACAAGTAACCCCCTGGATTTTGTCTTGTGTAACCAACGCATGTATCCCGATATGGGCTGTGCAGTGAATCAGTCCGAGAGAGCCATGTTACCTAACAAAAGAGGTGTAGGACTCTCCTCGCGCGCTCCGGGATTTTGGATACTGGAGAACAGTCGCAAGTACTGTGACGATCACTTTCTGTGTGTATTTATTTACTGTATAAACAGTCGGTTGTCAGCACTGAGTGGATACATTCGAAGTACATCCTTACTGAATATTCAACTACGTGTTAATAGTTTTTTACAAGATTCTTACGAAGGACAAACTCGCTGGTTCAAGATTAGCAAAGCCAAAGGCATTAACACTTGAAGAAAGAATATCACTGATTAGACAAACTGCGTAAAGAAATTTTGCGTGAAAATTGAAGAAAGATTTCGGAGTATGGAAGACATAAATCCTTCTAACTTTAGCAAAGCCGACTTTTTGAATAACATTGAGAGTAAGGCACCAAAACTGAAGTGAAAGAACAGTAGAACAACGGATAACAAAGACATTAGAACACCTTTCTGGAAATGATGCCAGTCAGCATTGGCCAAAAATATCCCATTATCTGGATCCATGGTTCAAGCACGAGCATTGCTTTGCTGAATCCAGACTTTAAAGCGTCAAACCGTTGGCTGCAGACTTTCTTCAATAGACACATACTTATGTGGTAAGCAATCGGGCGAAAGCGGTGACCAAGATATATTTGCCGCATCCGACTGGACAGGAAAAGTGCTCGAACTATATTCTGGATACACAAATCAAGACGATTTTAATTTAGATGAAACTGGTTTGTTATTCCAAGCGATAGTATAAAACCTTTTGGTTAAAGTAGTGAAATACGCGGGTGAGAAAAGAAGCAATTAAGCAGTTAAGCTGGGCCCTAACAAGTTGGGCTAGCGAGAACCGGCTTCATTGCTTGGGAACTCAGCCAAAGCACGAATTTTAGAAACATGAACATGAAGTCTCTACCAGCAGTTTACAAGCATATTAAAATGGCATGAATGACTGCAGCTATTTTTAAAGATTTTCTTCAATATTTTGACTGAAAAATGCAGACAAAAGTCGCATCATAATGTTTTGGACAATTCTACTTGCCATCCTTAATTCCGGTCGCTTAATGTCAAATTGCACTTCTTGCAACCCATCACCACCGCGTTAGTTCAACCCCTCGACCATGGTGTCAATCAGGCGCTTAAGTTGACGTTTAGGAGAAGCAGCTTCCTCATCTTATTCCTACCACGGAATCTCACAACGATATGCCTGGAACTAAACTCATAATTCGAGTGAATTTATTGGACGTCTTGTTCTGGATAGGTGCCCGTGTGAAGGGAGATAGAGAATAGAAAAACCTTTAAGTGTTTTTGTAAAACGGTGTTTCATGGTCTTGCATAATAGCTTCTGAGAAGCAATGCAAACTAGAACTGAGACATATGAGCAACTTTTACCCCTTCAACCACTATTGCTTTAGCATAGTGTAGTATACTCATTTTTATACTACATTACAATAAGAAATGCAAGCGGTACGCTTAAAGCGAACCACTGTTTTCGGTTTATTCATCAGGCTTTGTACAGAAATATACATCGATACGAAGAGTTCTTCCGGACGACCGTTTCATCTGAAATAGTCCAACGCGTCAGTCATTAGTAAATTCGGCTGTGCTCTATGTGACAAGCTTGAAGTGTATAAGCCAAATATGGCCACAGTAACACATGAGACGCTATTGCTTTGGATGCTGTTCCAAAGGAATTGCTTGGATGTCAGCTGGCTGATAGCCATATGGTTGGTTTTATCTCCAAACCTGTAACACAACATAAATAAACTGTGACCTGCATGCCACAGATGTGGATGTGAATAGTGAATCAGAAGATCAGTGGGAACAGGATTCTACAGACGTTCTGAAAACGTATACAACACAGACACACGGGGAGCTGTTGATATTCTGCGCTCCTATGAATTACATAGCAGACACTTATATGCTTGAACTTATCATGAACGTGAGAGAAAAACTAAATTCATCTTTCATTTCAACTGCCAAGCAACAGATCACTATACTTGACCTTTGTCTTCTGGTGGAAAATGATTATGACAATAGAAAGGTGTGTGTACGATGTTTCCAAACCTTGTGGATTTCGATGATTTGAAAGTCAGTTTTAAAGTGTTATCTCGTAAACTGTAGCTTTATTGCATTCTTATTACTCAAATCTTGCACATTAAATCCTAATACTGGTATTGCCTTAATTATAAGATAAAACTTACTGTGGAAACCGTCGGTTGACAGAATTAGTTCGCAATTTTAAATTTTATCACACACGTGGAGTCGATCATGACTAGTGTCGCATGTATATGAATCCGTCCATGGCGACCATTTGTCAAAGGCGACCAACTTTTGTCGACCCCTTGGGTGGTCGCTTTAGACAGTTTGACTGTAGCAACTCGCTGCAAGACTGTCAGTTTTTATGTCACTCCAGGTACTCATTTTTCAGATTGAGGAGAACTCTAGTCCCGAGAACGGAGCCACCAGTAGATTTCGTCAGAATATCAACGGCGCACTGTGTTCAGTGTTGTCATGATTGGTTACGAGAAATATTATCATACGTAATAGCGATCCTACTCGCAAAGTAAATGCCTCCTCTGAAAGTTGCTTTAAACATTTGCGCCAAGAGAGCTTTTTGTTTTTCATACGATAAAGCCACCTTTTAAATTTGCTATTAACCCACCAAGAACACATGATTGAGGGAAGAGGCTAGCGGGATTAAATTATGACAGCTTAGAGTGCATTTATGTAGAAATCCCTCTGAAGTCCAGATTTAGATGCAAGTTAACTAATTCACAGCGGCCACTCACAAGCGCGATTATCCAAACACAAATACAGCAAAGTACCGGAGGATCATTTATCTGAAATGGTCCCACTCATCAGTCATCAGTAAATTCGACTGCGCTCTATATGGTACAAGATTGTGTATAAGCCGAATATGGCCCCACTACCTCAGGGGACTCTCCCTATTCTACACGTTTGTAAGCACTGTGTTCCCTTAGCATATATTCATAGTCATCTAGTAATGGTTTTTCTGCCTCACCGATTCTGGTAAACATATTTGACAGGACCGATTGACGGTACCTGAGTTGAACGGTGTATATTTCCCAGAAAATGCTCCTTATTTGTCCACCTGCCATTTAACGTGACAGCGTAATAGTCCAACCTGAATGAATGTTACTATTTGTATCTCTGCTTTAGGATTATTTACATAAATAAATTAACTAATACACAAATTCTCTCGAATCTTTTGTTGCGGTCCACTAAACTCGGCGTTCCTACTGAAGTTACATAGTGCTTCGATTGTGTAGATAAACCTATGCCCAGCTGTGGTAACATACAAATTAAGAAACAGTGGTAACAATGTTTTCGGTAATTCGAGTTTCCTAACAAAATGCCCAGGAGGTTAGGCAGATTTAATGAACAATTTTTTGTCCCTACCGACTTTTGCCTCTTGCTAGGCGTTGCCCAGGGAAACATACTTCTTCTTAGGTTGCTGCCACAATTTTGAAACGAAATGCGGTCAAAATTTACAATTCTAGGATTTGCTAACTTTAACACCCGGAATACCGCCATTTTCGTGGTCTCAAATGCTGAGTTGAAGTGCTGCCGTTTCAACGAAATACTTACTAGGGACGAGGTAGATGGTGTTACTTTTTTAATTCGTGGCCTCGAATTAGCATTTATCCCCACGTTAACCCGACCTAGACACCGCCTTTTTGGTCATTTTTGCTGATGATTTGTTACAAAAAACACGGTGACAAAAACCGAATATTGGTATACTACAAAAATTACTTGATCATAACCAATCCTGTACAATCGTTTGTATGAAAAGAATAAGTTTGTAAATACATAGACATTGCGCACAGCAATCCATTCACACACCAGTCATGCAAAATAACGTCACCAAAATTTTCATACACATTGGTGTTTTAGTGAACGGCCAAATAAAAATGAATCACTAGCACACACTTTATAGATTGCTCTTTCGATACCGAATATTCTGTGTATTAATCACTCCACCGTAAACATTAGAGGCACTGAACCATTTGGGCGGAGATTACACTAAACTGAGTAGCAGTCCAAAATTATTACACTAGGCATTGTGTGGCGGAGTTTATTGAAAAGCAAAACTATCAAATATTCCATCAGATCTCAATCTGTTGCCGCATTTTAATGCTCTGTGACCGTAGGAAACTCAAGTATTGTCCCCGTTTCACTAAACGCGCGATATTCTCTCATGCCGTGCTCTCCATGATATGGAAGTTCATGTCTTCGAACTCGAAGAATTTTCCTAGAACCGATCGAGAAGTCAAGATTTAAGATTTGGACAATCGCTTAGTTTATTTAATTGACAACGTTTTACTTTCGACATTAATGCTTCCTTAGTCCAAGTGAAATGGTACATCCTTGGTGCAGTATGTAGCATGACAAGTGAGATATGAGTCAACAGACACTTTTAGTCAGGTGGAAAGTTCAACTCAATTGGTCAGTCAGAATGGGGATTTTGTCGGGTTTTCACTGTCCATCATTTTGTCAATTAGCGCCTTGTTGACGAAGACAACGACGACGATTATTATGTCACTTTGTACTATCCAAAATTAATTTCCTATCGACGTGCGCCAGACTGGCCGGGTTATCTTTCCTCTTCACGCAATCGAGATTTCTACTCCCTGCATTCTGTTCACACAGTTCTCAGCGTTAGGAGTTTCGATCGTCTCGGCAGTTAATCTCTGGGGCTTCGCTCGTAAGCCCTGCTTAATTATCTCCACATTAGCCAAATCAATCTGATGCCCGGTATCCAGTGCATGCACAGCTACGGCTGACTATCTTGACAGAGATCTGTAGTTTAACATCATTCCTCGAAGGAAGGAAAAGGTAACTTTTATGTTCTAATATCCGGGTCCGTAGCTCTCTCGATGTTTGATCAACGTAGATGTGTGTATAGTCTACGTAGTTGAACTTGTACACAGAGTTTGTTGTTCTATCTGTGAGAAGGGGTACTTTAGGCGCACCAGCTTTGAACACAAGGTTTGGCCACGCTGGTAGCGCAACCTTTTACATTCCATGTTAATATCTCTGAATTGCTTCGGAGGCTCCTTCCTTGTAAGGACTACCCACCGTTCTAACTTACTGTTTTGTGGATCTAGTCTGTGAGTTTAATAATTTTGTAGCTGTCGTTTCACCAGACGTCGCGGATAACCATCGTCCAATATTTTGCTCGTCGGTTCTTTCCGTACAGCCCTTCTATCATATCCCCTTGTGCACAGTGTCTGTGTCTTGTGGAATATTCATAAGGCTATAACGCGTACATGTACTTTGGATAACCTGAAATATACTGGACTCTTTCATCCGTATCAGTCGACTTACGGTAGATTGTTGTTTACAAACTCCCTCCATTTCTGTGAACTAAGCAGTCAAGGAATGGTATTGTACTACTGGACAACTCCGAGTTCACAGTAAACTTCATTATCCCAACAATAAAGTTCAGATTGTTTAGCAGCGTTTTCTGATTCCTGGTACATCAAGCTGGAGATGGGCCTCCAAATTAGTCGTTGTGGTCCTTTCTCCTTTCTCTTTCACTTTTCTCCTGTCTGTTACGCTACTTACTGCGGATATATCCATATAGTTGTTCTGTTGTAGGAATTTTGTGTATCTGAACAATTCTAATGTCATCAAAGCCATCCTATCGAGGCGTCGCGCAAAGCGTGCCTTAAACCGAATGTGGTAAAAGGCCAGAAACATCACCAAACGAATTATAAAATGAAAACATTTTGGTAAAATGAAATAACATAGTACTGGTTGGGAAGTTGGCCTCAGACACTGTCCTGTAAATAAAGAACAAATTCTTCTGATTCTCTCCAGAAATGTTTGCCCTCTCTCGTTGGCACATTCGGTGATCTTACTGCAACCATGATGCATAAGGAATTTGCAAATGTAGGTGTTGTGATGCTACAAAAAGCTTGGCTCCATCTTGACATTGAAGATGAGTTTATCCAACTCAGTGACTACCGTGTCATAAGGACAGATAAACCTGGAAAGCTGCGTACTCGTAGAGGAAGCTTCATCAGTTACATCAGCCAAATCTGGTCTAAATAGATAGCTTTGTTGTTTACGTACCAAACATCAAATGTTAGCTGTCATTACATTGAATATAAACAAACGAGCTTGAGCGGAATTCATGCCGTATTTATTGGAAATATCTGGATAGCACTTGAAACATGACGGTCTTAGTTGAAGGACTTTGCTGATTACTTTGCTCAGCTTTACTGTCCAAAACTCAGAGCTTCTTCTATTTCGTTGTTGGGGATATCAATAAGAGTGACAAAACGTTCATCAATCCTCCGGGTTTAACAAATACGTTTCACTTGGAAACCAAACTGAACCCACAGTTAAATTTTGTCCTTCCAACTAAAACGCAGTTGTTTTCCACACTAAAGAAGATTTCTCTCAGCAACTCAGGTCACTGTATTCTGAAGATTTTCTCAGTCATGCACTGCAGGAGTAAATTTATCTTTTTGACTTTGAAGCCATTCAAAACCGTCAGACGGCGAGACTGCTCGACATAAAATATTGTGAAACTCCAGGCTACGTTTAGTTCAACTAGTTTCCCAGTTTTTCAGCATGAAAATCTATATTTAGTGCGCGACGACTTGGCTGAAACATTAAATTCCGTTTCGATTTATACCAACTTGTTGTGACAATCCACCTAATGATGGACAGATTTTCTTCTAAGCTACTGAAGCAAATTAGGAGAAAGAAAGAACAAGCGTTTAAAGAAAAAATGAGCGTGCATTTTCAATTCTATTTCTTTGGCAATCAAATCTGAGGTACAAGTTTGATCTGCCTATAGTTTGAGACAGTGCTGGGCTCTCACAATCTTCGCGATCTATAGAGACTTTTGAAGCATCTATGTGGCCAAAGTACCCATAAGTGCGTTGATAATGTGGATGCGCACAAACGCAACGCTGAATTTTGTCCTTCCAAAAGGCGTAATAATTGTTTGTTCCACTTCACCAACACAAGTAAGGTAGTAAATTTCCACAGGTTAAATGTTGGCTAAGAACTCAAAAAATTAAAGCGAAGTGAGACTAATGGATCCGATACTTTATCCTCACAGATTATCTTGCAAAACCCTTGAAGGCAATTTTAACCGCTGTCTTGTGGAGGGTAA
>CALYDF020006301.1:0-13599 GCA_944474145.2 Dicrocoelium dendriticum
CTTGGTGTCTTGGTTCAAGATGACTTGGGTTGCTCCAGGCAATCCGAAACGCCTCAAAGACTGGAAACCAACACCTCGGACTGTTGCGACAGAGGTTTGGACAAATAAACAGCTCCATATTACGACGAATGCTCAATGCGTATGTTCGCCCCCATGTCGGATACGCAATTCAAGCCTGGCATCCGTTGCTGAAACAGGACCTTAATGCACTAGAGCAGCTACAACGTCAGGCCCCTGAAAACGCAATTGGAATGCGCAATCTTCCATTACAGAAGAGGATGCAACGATTGGGGGTATTCAGTGGAAGCTATTGCAGACTACGAGGCGATCTGATTATGGCATACTTGGCTATAGCAGTGAAAACTGGTAGCTCAGTTTGTTCAGATGGCTGTTGAACTGTGCGCTGAGCTTGGCAATTTTGATGCAAACGTTTCGTCACCAATCGAGGTGACATCATCAGTGCGTAGTGGAGTGGCATGCAATAGCGTAGAGTAGCGTAGAGGAGCCTCGGTGACAAACGTTGGCAACAAAATTGCCAAGCTCAGCGCACAGTTCAACAGCCATGGCATACTTGATTCTGCGAGACCCACATTATGTGTGTCGCCCTTTGCTGAGACTCAGCAACAATAAAACTCCTTGGACCCACTCATTGAAACTCGCTGTACTGTATAGCCGCCTGGAGTTCCGCAGAAATTATTTTTCCATTCGTGTCTGTCACCCGCGGAATGCTCTCCCAGAATCGGTCGTCTCTGCATCGACACTAACAGTATTTAAAAAACGGTTGGATGACGCACTCATCCACTTACACTTTGTCACAGCGCTTCGTCTCCGTCCTATACCTGGAGTTTAACATAGGCTTATATGATGTGTTAACTGTAGGTGCTATGAATCTAAGCGTATTGCAGGAGTCCAGCGGACCAAACGACAAGTCCTTATTTTCATACTTAAAGTACTAACTATTTTGCTATTATTATTATTATTGTTATTATTATTATTTCGATGTCCTCACCAACTATCCAACGGGACTTGTAAAGTAACTCTTTGTAACCCGTATAAACTCATTGCTCATTCATTGTTCATTGTTCGGTGGTCTCCCGTTTCCAAACCTATCCTGAAGCACACATACGCATAGACCTAAGGTGACTACACTATTAAGTGATTTGTTTGTTAATCCTGTGACTTCTCACGTCCATCTGCATTAGTTATTCTTATCTCCCCTATCTTTCAACGCCTTCTGTTAATCTCTGTATATTGAGTGACAGTCGATAGTGTTTTCAAGATTCAGTGGACTGTCCGGACCATTTCTCATTGATTTTATCTTTAGACACACACACTTGTCTAGCTCTACTGCAGATTTCAGCCCCTACACAATGACTCCGTGAAAAGTTGACAATTGAAAAGTTAACCGTTATTTTTGTCTAATATTTAATGCTACCTTTACTTGTCGACCGAACGAAAATCATCAACATATCGTAGCCCCAAGTTGACAGGGAATCCCTAACTTTCCTGTTGTTCTTCTTGGCTGCTGCAATGCTCCAACACATCCGAAGCTACGTCACGCACATCATAAATTCATCCATTCGGTGTACGATGTACATATTCAAACTGTGAATTGGCACTTTTGTCAATACGTTTCGAGTTATTAGATGACAAGTAGATTGACAACTTTGCCTACGGAACAGCAGTTATTTTCATAGATCAGCAAATAGCTAAGTCTAACTTAAATCATAAGCCGCTTATCACCCCTCATCAAAAGCATCTCGGACCACAGGCAATGTAAGCTGCGAGTTTAGTAAGTAAACAGTCATTCCAATGGTATGAAATATTCAGACTTACAAATCTCAGTTATCAGTGCAGGGTTCAAGTTGAATATAGCGCAACTAGACTCAGTCAGTCGGCTATCACGTATTCGAAGAAGTACTAGACGATGAGATCTATTAGACTGGAATGACAGACGTCAAGTTCGTTGCCTTCGTGTTCGTGGTAATATGCGAACGGTAGTTATCCTGAAGTGTCATTAGCAGCTCAGTTCAGTCGGTTGCTTGCAAGTCAAGTGCGGAGGTGCAATGGATCGCTTTGCCACCTAGTACTTCATAGCAATCTAGAAATATAAAGTGAGCAGACGAAAATGCTAGAACAAGTAACTTTAAAGAATAGGAGATGGTCAATATATCGAAAAGCTAGCAAGTAAAAATGCCGGATGCAATGCAAAGACAGCACTGGCCAATCTACTGAGCCATATCAAAGGCAGTCTCTGAGCATTGACAAAGCATATATCCTATCCAACAGGACATTATGCATTAGCCTGTTCAAAACTTTTGGTCGATTTCATCTTGCCTTTTTGTAAACTCATGTTTCGATGGCGTTGCGGTTTCATCCAACCAGGTGTCCCCTTGGCAAACAATGCACATTGAGGTGGACGGTCAACGCATTGAATGTTACATATAAATGACGATTCTGCGAAGCCTCCTAGAATTTCATGTTTAACACAAACTAGTCGATTCCGCACGGTTGACTCCGTAGCCCAACAAATACGAGCCGTGCAACACAGATACCCGTGGTCAGTGATGACGAGTGACTAAGTGCTCTCACCATGCAGTGGACATGATTCCGATTCATCTTCAACTGTAGCTTGTTTCTATTGAAGTAATGAACACCGGAGTTCTAGTGAATCCACTGCCTTGGTGTTAATTTTTGGTGCAAAACAGGTAAGAACTGAAAAGTCACCGTAGGATGGGCAGCAGGAGGACGAAGATCAAGCCCCAAGTACAGCAGTCTTTCTGCACAAGGGAATATTTGGATGAATGTTAGATGTTTCCACAACACCTTGTCTACCGAACATCCTCCTCGTGATGTGAGCTGGGCTGCTGGGGAACTTTCCGTTCGGGAGAATGGTTGGGCGACAGTGTTTGAGGATGTGGTGCATTTTTGCCTGACAAGCGTTCTCCCTATCAAAAACCACAAAGGTATGCTTAACGACACTGCGACCTGGTGGATGTGACTTGCCACTAAGTGAAGTCACTGCCCCTTGTACACCGTCAAGAGATCAGACCGCCGGATTTTGCCTCTGGCTTCGGGAGTTTTGGGCACTTGGTATGGCTTTTGCAATCCGAAAGACGTATGTACTGAGTCTTCAATCAGCGGCTCCCAACGGGTACGGGACCGTTGTCCTGATGCCTTGCGGGTAAGGTCATTTGGCCAAAGGCTAAGGACCGTGGTCCCTTAAGACAATCCGCCTACTTAGGCCTGGACAAATGGGTAGTATCTCACATACTGACGAACCATGGAACTACACAGTTTCGCTTTTCCTATCGTTCTCATGGTGGACCGCTATCCTATTGCTACACAAACTGCAAACACCCGCCACAAAATTACCTACCCATCCCCTGTATCACTAACCTCGATTGTTACCTGATTGTTTAACGGGGAACAACCCTCTCCACCGATGAATTTGTTCCCTTAACATCCGTTATCTCAACTACACAGTGCTCGACGGGGAGCTGCCAACCCTGAAGTCTTCTTTCCCCCTACAACCTAGAACATAATTAAAACCAACAACTTCCAACCTGCGCACATTACTGCATATCGGACGGCAAACTGGAGTTGCAGCCACGCTGGAGACTCTGGCAATTGAAATTTGCGGCCTAAGTGAAATACAACTGTAGGATTCCAACACACTCTACCGGCATCGTCACCACTCTACCCACACACCCGCTTTCATCCCCGCCTTTCTGGTGACTCTGAATCTGCCGCACCTGGGCACACTGGTGTCAGGATCGCTGTCAGTGCCAGGGCTGAAGCCGCTCGCCTTGATTGGTTCCCAATCAACAATCGCCTTTGTGCCATGAGGCTCTGTGGCTCCTGCGAGGTTAGCAAACATAGGGCTGACAACTGTGCTCCATTTGTGATCTCCGCCTATCTGTCAACTGACTGCAGCTCGGATACAATCAAGGACCAGTTCTATCAAAACATCCATGAGCTGTTCCTAAAGGCGCCTAAAACAGACATTGTCATCGTGTCAGGAGACTCCAGTTCACGTGTCGGTCGTTTGTTGCCAAGTGAACGCCACTTCAAAGGACCGCATGAACATGATGACATTCTCTGTAACAATGGACAGACAGCTCAGTCTATATGCTGACCATCAACTTTTCCTCTCCAGAACCAGTTTTCGTCACCCTGGACGCCACCATGCCACCTGACATCCTCTATCGTTAATCCGACGTTGATCACAAATTGATCACAGCTATAAGCCGCAGTAGCGCAGCAGCGTACACGATTGACGATCAGTTTTGTTAACTTGCGTTGAAACCGACTTATGCGTTGGTGTGTGTGACAGTATGCATGCGTTTCAGGGGGCTCACCTAAGGTCAAACAAACCCGACTGAAAACCTACAAGTTGGAGAACCCAACAGTGAAAATGCAGTACCAACAGAAGCAACGAGAATATCTCACCCATTACCTTACTCTGGATGCTGACCAACACTGTTCAGCTTTGCAACAAGCCATGCTATCCGCCGAGTTGTCACGCTGGAGCCTCACCTGCGGCACTGCCGAAGGTTGGATCTTCGCCACACCTTCGAAACTGCTAGATCGTCGACGGGCTGTGCCTGTTGTTGCGGAGCACAACGAACTCTTTCGGTTCATGTCTCAACAGATGAAATTAAGCCTTCCCTCATACCGTGATTCCTGGTGGTTAAAACGAGCTGCTGAGATGGAAGCCGCTGTACTGGCCGGAAACTTCTGCAGTTTGGTCTACCTCATCAAGCCCACTGGTTGTAATTCAGTCAAACAATCTGTGAGTCATACGGCACGAAAATCGCCAATTTACACAGACGCTTGGGTTGCTGGGTGGAGCACTTTGCTCTCCAATTAAACTACCCAGCCCGAATTCCCTTGGATGGTGCTTGGGCTGTCTCCACAGATCTACCTAATGAAAGGAAAATCCGAAACTTGTCAGTAAAATCCTATTGCTTTTCACGAAGGTTTGGACTGATGAGGTTTCGAACTCAAGGGGTAAATGGATCATTGTCCAGAATCACAAGAAAGGCTCCTGCGAAGTTGGCGCTAATTAAGGCGGAATTTCGTTGATCTCTGTCATTTCTAAGCTTTTCGTTTCTGTCCTACTTCTCAGGCTTTCAGCTATTATGGTGGGCTCTTCACGACAGGAACAAGTTGGTTTTCGTCCAGGTCTAGGTTACATCGACCAAATCATCACACTTCACCAACTCTTTGAGCTTCACCATGTTCACCGACGTCCAACATTCGTAGTGTTCTTGGACATCCGAGCAGCACTTAATTTACTTGATAGGTCTGCATTGTGGGCTTGTCAATTAGTGAAAGGTGTGGCTGACAATATGGTTACCATACTGAAGGAACTTCACAGGCACATGTCTGGAAAAGTCAGGGCCTGCGGCAGACTTTCCTCTTCGTTTGCTGTCACTAGCGGCTTTCACCAAGGTTGCCCTATTTCACCATATCTTTTCAATTTTGCTATTGAGGATGGTAGGTGGCAACATCTGTGGTATTTAGCTTTTTCCAGATGACAAGGTCAGGGAATTGAATCACACCGAGGACACTGCTCTACTGGTGCCCGATCCACAAACCGTCTGGAGCTTCTTGAACCGCTTAGCGATGCAGGCGACCAGATATGGCCTGTGCTTCACCACGGCCAAGATTGGCAGATGCCTATGCTTGCCCTCACCATTGCTGGCGACGTTCTAAACAAGCCCATTGCTTCAATCAACTACGGAGTTGCATTACTGCTGGTGGGCACTGTTGGAAAAGCGCTCTCACAACGGCTCATAAACGCACGCCTTGTATTCATCAAAGTAAGACACCTATGGGGTCGTCACGATATCATTCTCAAGCTCAAGGACAGAGTGCGAATTGCCTCTGTCCTTGCGGTCCTCTCGAATGGCTGTGAGATCTGGCATATTCGTTCGGAAGACATGAAGCGATTGTCAGTTTTTAATAGCCGTTGTTTGTGAAGGCTTGTTCCTGTGGCAACATCACGTAAGCAAAACAGTAGCCCGAAACTGAGTGCCTGGGGCGAACAGACCTTGCTTCATAAGCGTTATTTTCTGACACTGCCTGCTTTGACTCGGCCACCCATTTTCTGAAAGCAACTGAAAAAAACGCCATGCTAAACAATCAATGGCTTCGAGAACGGCATGAACAAAGCAACCTCCAACTTGTCTTCAGTCAGACCGGCTCGCCCTTCAGACTGGGGATCGCGCAACACTGAGTCCAAGGGGTTAGAAACGCTATATGTTATGGCCCGTAACAGATATCATTGGGGCCACAGTGGTTCTACGGCATCACCCAATGACTAATCTCTGATGGAATAAAGAAAATCCCAAAAACAAAACAAAACCCAACTTGATGTGTGCCAAACCTATACCGTTTACTTTTGTCCTATTTCGCTTTTATTCCCTTTTCTACCATGGTTCAGATGACACTACCTCTATAACCAGCTTATATATATATATATATATATATATATATATATATATATATATATATATATATATATATATATATATATAATGGTTGGCGGCATCCGGTTTCGGATTTGCCTGTCACTGTGGCCAGCCACAGGACGCCCGTGCCTACAGAGCGACCATGGGTGGCTTGCGCTGCACCACCCACAGCTCCAACCGCACACCCCATATCCAGTGTAAACCAGAAGGAATAAGACCGGGAGGCATGCGGATGGAAGCCACGTTTCATCAACGCAGCCTGCCCACACTCCTTCACAGGCAAACACAAGCACACTGTAGTTGGGAATCAAGCGCACACGATGCGGTGGCTGGACCGTAGTCCGCTCCACACTGAGTGCATGGAACCACTCTTTGATCCTAACACGGCCACAAGGACCGTGCACCCCGTCCCCTCCAGCAACGACCAACTGTCTCCTGGAGCCAGTATGGACGAAGTAGTAGGTAATAGACAGGTAGGCACCTTGTCAACGTGCACGTGAAGCGCAGCCACACCGGTGATATCAAGCAACAGCCAATCACTTGAGAGAAAGATAATGAATAAAATAAATCGAGTAATGCATAAGGAAACGGTGACATAAATCTTACATTAATGAGCATAAAAATAATTTGTCTACAAACGAATCCGAGATAAGTTCACGAGGTCAGAAAGTATATTTTGCGGAAATCCCACAAACACGGAAATGTCATCACAATTAACTACATTTGGTTTAAGCGACGTGTGCAGGTTTATAGAGGAGCATACGGGTAGACATCTATTTGAGAAAGAAAAGCATTAGGACAAAATTGATAACCCATCACCTGAAATAAAGAGACTTAGCATGCAATCACGCGGTTAGTAAAGCGATTGCAGCGTACCTACAAACGCTGCGCCGGTTCTGCCTACCTTCTCTGCAGGACCCGTCGTCGCTTCGGTGGTGGTCCCGAGTGGCCTCGCTCATGGCTCACTAGACATTTATATGAGAAAGAAAGGCATTAGGACAAAATTGAAAACCCAGCACCTGAAATAAAGAGACTTAGCATGCAAGCACGCGATTAGTAAATCGAATGCAGCGTACCTACAGACGCTGCGCTGGTTCTGCCTACCTTCTCTGCAGGACCCGTCGTCGCTTCGGTAGTGGTCCCGAGTGGCATCGCACATGGCTCACTAAGTCTGCCTGACTCAGGCACTCCCGACCGCATGTGGTACTGTTGTAGTACTGTTTCCTTAACACGGAACCTGCTAGGCTACGACCGTCTGACTGTTCAGTCCCGCACCAGCCAACCAACGGGATACAGAAATGGGCCAAGACTCGGTAACAGGGAGTATATTCTATACGACAGACCGCTCGTATTTATTAGGTAACGAAACGTACTATTTTTAGGAAGCCTAGCTATGCGACTGGCTCTCAGCCAATGTCAGTGATTTTGGTTCCACGGTTTTTCCATATTTGGCCGAATGCACTGCCTCCTATGGCGCTGACTTGTATTTGCTAGCCAAAACTCTCGCCTGAACTGGCTTGTATTCGTTGGCCAAAAACTCGTGCCTGCTTTCCGAACAGTTTGACTTTGTACCGTGCTCGTGCTTTCACATGTAGCAGACAGCTCACGTACTCCACAGGAAACCCACACGCGTTTGCGATCTCGTATTCGGACATTGGCTGGGCCCGCCTCTCCAGCAGGTACAGCCCCATGCGCTTGATGTCAATGGAGTACAACCCATCGGTGCTTGCAGCTTCCGCACCTGCCGCTTCTTCTCTGCATGTATGAGGTCATTCTCTCCCACTTCGGCAACTGCCTTCTTGATCAGATCGCGCCATGCACGCCGATCAACCGCCTACGATTCCCATGATCTGAAATCAAGATTAGAACGTGAGAGGCTCACTTTGATCATATCCTGGTAATGTAGTTTTGGTTTCCCAGCATGCCGCTTCTCAAGACAAGTGGCTATATAAAAGTTGTTTCGGTATTCGCGTCGAATTCATACGGCTCACATGACCGAGCCACCTTAGGTGTCTCAGTAAAAGTATGCAGTCCACTGCATACATCCCACTTCGAAACAACACTTCCGTGTCTTCAACTCTGTCGCCCCAACCGATGCGCAAAATACGTCGCAAACCCTGCTGATGGAACCGCTCGAGATATCGCACATCCCACCGGTACATCTACCATGTTTCACTGCCGTATAGAAGAACGGACAGCATCATGGATTTGTACACCATCAGCTTCGTGCCAATGGTAAGCTGATGGTTGTTCCACCCTCGGTACTCAAGCTTCCCGAATCCCGCCGCTGCCTTCGACACGCGGATACGCAGCTCACTGTGTAGCTGCTGATCAGTCGATATCACACTCCCAAGGTAGCAGAAGCGGGAGGTTGTTTCCAATATTTCACCACTAATGCTGATTCGCGGTAATATTGAAGGTTGCACCTCTGGTGAAGGCTGAAAGCGACGGAAAGTTTTGCTTGTGTTGATGGTGAGCCCGAATTTTGTCACTGTCGAAGCCAGAGCACTAGTCATGTGCTGCAACTCATCCGCGCTGTGTGAGAACAACGCAAAGTCGTCAGCAAACAGCAACGTACGGATAGTTGTCTCACAGACTAGAGTTCTCGCACCGAAACGATGAGTGTTCAGCAACCCACCATCACGAACACCGTAAGCACAAACGGCATCAAAAGCACAAGACATCATCGCATGAAGATAACTACTAAACAGGGCAGAAGTTAAGACCAAGCCTTGCTTCACATTAGTGATAACTACAAACTCATCTGAGGTCTCCCCACTCAGCTGCACCCTCGCCCTCATACCATTGTGCAAACATTCAAATAAACTTACAAACTTACGCGGGCAACCAAACTTACCCAACACCAGCCACAATGCCTCGCGGTTCACCGTATCAAATACCTTGGTAAGTCAACAAAAAGCGAGTACAATGGCTGGTGTCGTTCTCTGCACTTCTCCTGCAACTGACGAGCCGCAAACACCATATCTGTAGTGCTGCGACTCGAACGGAATCCACATTGCTCTTCCGCCACATTCGGTTCCAAAACTTGATTGGCGAGGCGGTTGAGCAGGATTCGGGCAATCACCTTGCCCACACAACAGCAAGTTGATGCCACGATATTTCGGTCAACATTGCTTGCTCCCTTTGTCCTTGTACAGTGGTAGCACAAGAGCATCCTTCAGCTCAGCAGGCACCTCCTCCTTGGTCCATACGCGTTGCACCAAGTGGTGCAGTGCAGTCAACAACGCGGGTCCGCCGTGTTTCAGTACTTCAGGCGGGATCCCGTCGGCCCCAGCACACTTGCCGTTTCGCAGCTGAGCAAGTGCTCACTGCGTCTCATCCACTTTCGGCGTGTTCGCCAGACTCTTCTTCACATCGTGCTGCTTCAGTCCGTTTAGTGTAGGCCAGTCGATCCCTGAACGGTTGTTCAAGAGACAGTCAAAGTGTTTTCGCCAGATCTGCATTATGTCTACAGTCTGTGTGCTGTTAGCGCCTAAGCTAGCATCGATCAGCGTCCTCAGCGGCTCCAATCTCGGTGCGTACACCGCCTTCAAGGAGTCAAAGAATTCCTTGTGTTGGCGGCGTTCGGCGTAGCATTCCATCTGCTTCGCCTTCTTTGTCCACCATGAATTTTTAATGCGACGGAGCTCTCGGGTCAGTCGCCGTCGAAGTTTGCGAAACTGACTACTGTTGCCCAAGTCACTGGGATCGGCCACAACTGCAGCAAACGCTGCATATATATATATATATATATATATATATATATATATATATATATATATATATATATATATATATATATATATATATATATTATATATATATATATATATATATATATATATATATATATATATAACTTACCCACTACCTCGACTCTCCTGGGTCCAGGAGACTGTTATAATTGCGGCGTTGCTTGATAAGATTGTCGCTAGCATGCTTGGAGCACGCCTATGGTAACGGCTTGGAACGCTAGCCAATCGAATGGACTTGCGCTGACCTGATGGCGTTAGCTTAGCGCGGGGTGAGACGGAAATTGATCGAGTTTGAGTACGATCCTAGCCACGGGTATTCGGATGAACGCTGAGCCATCGAAACGGACGAGGGTACGCGCGCGAGGGGTTTACGGTAGACGTGCGCTAGTGGCTTAGACGCGAACGCTGCCCGACTATTGACGCACACAAAATCACTTGACCCGATCGAATCCCATCTAAGGCGAAGGGGAAGAAAACAAGTAGTCCTCTGAAGGCTCTTTTACGACCAACAAAGGGTGAATCACAGCCAATGCAATGGGTCGTTAAGTTAGAGAAAATTGCTACCACGACGGGGTGGTAGTTTGTAAAAGAACATTGTCAACAGGTGCGCAGTTTGGCTGCCTCATTGACTGGCTAAACACTGCTACGTTATGGGGATTAATTGAACCCCGCTTTCCACAGCCATTATACCGGAGTTTCTGGCACGATTTTGCGGGGATGTTTGACGGGCTCGCAATACCTCCCTTTGAAGAGAAAGCGTACCGCTTCTGACGAGGGTTGACCTGGAGGGATTTCGGCGACCTCCGGATTCTTCCTGTTCGTCGACAAGGCGGGTTCTCCAGACTCGGCGGCGATTGAGAGGCTTCGACCGTGGTCTCTCGTTGTGTAACCAATCCAAAGGTATCCAACAGGATGTGCAGCGGCATTCAGGACCACGGTTTTGCTGGCGGATGCCAAGGAACCGTTGATCGGTGTGGTGGCAGCATTGATGCTTGTTGACAATTCTGGAACACGAGGGCGGACTGACTGACTTTGTCATTCGTTCTGTTGTTTGGTACTGCCGGAGAATGTACCGCGTTGCAGATGGCCCGAAGAGGAACATCGGCCATACCAAGGGTTTTGAGCCAGTCGAGACTAAGCATGTTGAGCGGCTTCGACCGTGGTCTCTCATTGTGTAACCAATCCAAAGGTATCTAACAGGATGTGCAGCGGCAGGCGCGCAGGTAGGCTGGCTGGCTTGGATGTTTCTCCGTGGCGCGGTCGAAGTTGATTGCGATGGCGAACCCACGTGTCATCACCCACGGAGACATCATGCAGCGTGTCACCTTGCCTGGCCGTCACTGTTGCTTTGATCCAGCGTGGATGACCTGCTCGATAATCGCGAGCGTAGATCGGGTCTCCACCGATGAATTCTGTGTGCATGGTGCAGGCACTAGAGTGACTAGGTGGCTTCTCAGTCGGAATAGGCGCTTCGTTGGTGGTGCGTAGTTTGCGGCCCATTAATGCTTCAGCGAAGAGGAAGAAAGGCAAGTGGTCCTCTGAAGGCTCTTTTACGAGCAACAAAGGGCGTATCACAGCCAACGCAATAGGTCGTTAAGTTAGAGAAAATTGCGACCACGACGGGGTGGTAGTTTGTAAAAGAACATTGTCAACAGGTGCGCAGTTGGGCCGCGTCTCGGAGTAGCCGAACACTGCTGCGTTGTGGGAAGGAATCGGACCCCGCTTTCCACAGCCATTATGCCGGGGTTTCTGGCGCCTTTTGCGGAGATCTTTGACGTGCCCGCAACAGAATCATTTTGTCATTGCTGGAGGGGACAGGGTGCACGGTCCTTGTGGCCATGCTAGGCTCGAAGATTGGACCCATGCACTCAGTGTGGAGCGGACTACGGTCCAGCCACCGCCTTGTGTGCGCTTGATTCCCCCAATCTAGCGTGCTTGTGTTTGCCTGTGAAGGAGTGTGGACCGGCTCCGTTGATGAAACGTGGCTTCCATCCACATGTCTGCCGGTCTTATTCACTCGGGTTTACACTGGATATGGTGTGTGTGGATGGAGATGTGGGTGGTGCAGCGCAAGCCACCCATGGTCGCTCTGTAGGCGCGGACGTCCTGTGGCTGGCCACAGTGACAGGCAAATCCGAAACCGGATGCCGCCAACCATGGTAAAGTAGCAGGTACTCGGGACCTTTTAGGATTTCATCCAAAACCTCTATCCCTAAGCTTTAGGCGATGCTCTCCACTACGACTGATGGAGCACTCGTTGTGTGAGCGGATTTCAACGCGCGTTTTGCATTGAAGTGATCCTTGGCTAGTTCGATCTCTAGAACCACAGCTGATGAAACGGATGAATATTTGCTGTTGCGTTCCCGGAACACTGCACCATATGACGGGTTTCGATTTTCTTTGATCACATGAAGTTATGTGAGCAGACGTCGAACTCGGCACTATTGTGATGTTAGAAGTAACCTCAACCTCTTTAGGCACCGATTCACGATGTACAGCGATTCTCACAGCGGTTAGTGTCTGGTTTGGGGGTCAGTACTAAACCCTGTTTGTGCGAATTGAAAATGCGAGTCCCAATCTGATCGTCTAGGACTTATACTGCTGTCTGCCATCCGACTGATTTAGAGTAATCTGGGGAATTCAATTTTCACCATTTAAATTCAGTATTTCAGTATTTTTTTTGCTGACGTTTGCTTGAGACAAATTTGTGAATTTACGAGCATCCACTTGCTTCTCTTAATATACGGTCCTTACCGGTGCAGTGGGGTCTTCCTCTGCAACCTTGTGATTGACTTTTCCGAGGAGAACCTAGGCGTAACATACGCTGTTTCTTGTTAAGTCTCTAGAATTAACCTTTCCGAAAGACTCCACCTCATAAACCGTAACACATAAGTTGATTTGGATAATTTGTATTGGTGGAACAAACATGGTTCAGTAGGGAACGTGACGCTCCGGTTCTGTTGCACCTGCTATCTAGGCCGTAGTTAGGAAATTGGGTTGTACCCGGACAAAATGTATCTTGATTTTTCTGCTCGGATAAACTGCGGATAAACTAGTGGATACCCATTAGTAAGAGCATGCTGATTTAACTACCTGGGGGCTTCTTCTCAGTGGCTTCCAAAGCATAACCTCTTCCACATGCCCGAGAAAATACTAGTCGGCCAAGCATGTGGAAGAGTAGCGGATTTAAAAGCTACTGGGCAGACTATTTCGGCTTGGGCAACCGGGTAGTATCTCGCCCCCTGACGAAACCATGGACATTGTTGTGTTGTGTTTTCCTTTACTATTTCTGTACCTTCGTTTGAATCCCATGATTTCTGATGGCATTATGTCTATTCGTAGACCTTTGCAAATATATATATATA
>CALYDF020006302.1:0-13551 GCA_944474145.2 Dicrocoelium dendriticum
TTGAGGTGTCATATGGAGGATAGACAACCCGAGGAACTATTTATATCGCACTTGGAGATGGTCCATACCTACTGGGCCGGGACTGGATCAGTCAACTACCAGTTCCGTAGATAAACGATCTCTTCTTTCTATCAGAGATACAAACACTGTTCCAGCAATCTGCACCAGTATTTAAGATGCTGGAGGAAGAAAAGTTCACAATGGAACAAGTTATTAGCTACCTGGCACCCAACCGCGATCCCTCAAGGCTCGATCGCTGCTGAAATTAATGTGATCGTAGGGAGAACAGGAATTTGATCACTTGCAGAAGAGCGGAGTAATAGATCCAGTACAGTTTCTGGATTAAGCTACACCAATTTTTCCGGTATTAAAGCCTGGTGGATGGGTTTATATATGAGGACTATATATTTGCTGTCAATTCGAGTATTTCGGTTGAAAAATGCTCAATTCCAAACAATGTGGACGTTTACGCGCAGCTTGGTTCCAGCGGGTGTTTCTCAACCTGGGATCTCGCGCACGCTTACCAGCAGCTCAAACTACACGAAAACTCCCAAGAAATGACGACGATCAGTACTTATAGCGGTTTGTTTAGTTACAACAGATTACTAATTGACATACATTCCGCAGCGGACGTTTTCCAGCTAACAATGGAGTAGTTCACAACAGTGTGGCCTACAGCTTCCGTATACCTAGACGACATATCGGTTAAGGGGGCAAAATTTGAACAATTACTAACTGCGAATGGTACTGGTCCGCCTGAATAAAAATGGTTTGAAATTGAAAAGTGAAAAATGAGTATTCTTGGCTTTCCACGTTGCCTTATTTGGGTTTCCGTATGAGTGCTGAAGGACTAAAGGTGATTGAGGAAAAAATCCGGCCTATGTTTGAGGCACCAAAACCAGGAAATCAACACGAGTTATGGTCATTCTTGAGATTGTACAATCAATTCTCAAGGTTTGTTCGGCAATCCGACACGGTGTTACACGCTTTTCATCGTTTGTTATGCAAAAGTAGTCAGCGAGTTTGGTCTGTGACGGATGAATTGGCTTTTCATCATGCTAAGAATAAAATGTCCAGTCCACCGGTTTGGTCCCACTTTGCCCCCGAAAACACATGATGTTGACAGTTGGTGCATCATCGTACGGAGTCGCAGCCTCCCTGTTACAGTCTGACACGAACGGAGTAAACAAAACAATTGCATTTACCTTTCGGACAATACCGCAGACCAAACGAAGTGACGTCTAAATTAACAAGGAGGCTTTGGCGGTCGTTTCTGGGGTTGTGTGATTTCCCCAATACCTATTCGGACAGATATTCCATATACACACAGACCACAAGCCATTACTGATAATTCTGGGCTAGTCAAAATCCATACCCCAGACAGTATCGCCGCAGAGGATTCGCTGGGTCCTACTACATGCTGGATATCAGTATCAACTAAAATGGCTTCCCAGGATGGAGAAGTATTGTATCAATACCCTCAGCCAACACACATAACGAGATGATCCGAGCCACAAGCCAGCTTTGAGAGAATTGGTACAAGTATCACCTTTTTCGAAGGTTTCTGCAGTAACAGCAACGAAAAGAAAATCGGAAACATCGAGTTATCTGGCACTGTCGAAGGTGCCTGATTATATCCTAACTGGTAGGCCAAACCGTGTAGATGTAAGACGAAAAGCATTTCGCACAAGAAGAGATGGACAAAGCCTCGAGTACGGTGGCATATTTCGGGATTTTGAGTCAACGTCTACAAACAAATTTGTCAAACAATCCTGCGGGAAGTTCATATGGGTCAGCAATGAACAATGGTTTATTCTGGGTGAAAAAGCAGTTGCTTGACCAGTCCCACAGGAAGGTGAGGGTAAAACGACTATTATCAAACGATAGGTGTTTTGTCTGTTTGAGTGTTCATCTAGCTGATATTCTGCTGAATAATAGTAGTGTAACTGGGAACTGCATGTGAAGGACTTGACAACATGGGACAGTTATATTTAAAGTATTACATTTGAAAATTAAAACAACGATACTCACTTCCATCCCGCATCCTCAGATTTATGTTACATGCTAATCCGGTTTAGAGGGATAATTAATAATTTCCAAATTTTCCAATTTTTAAAACGAAGTGATAGGGGAAAGGGCAAGTACCGATCGTTTTGTGCAAATAGCCAAGTTGGGGAGGAAACAAATAATTTTGGGTACGGGTTCCAGAATTGGTAAACCCGAAGAGAAAAATATTTCCGCCGGCATTCCAGGCGATTAAAATTTGCACACAAATTCAGGTTACCTAGGATATGGATGTTATGATTGCGTTTCAGTACCTTCTAGCTAACTTGCTTACTGCCACACAATAATAGTCTAATATGAGATCTTCGCACCTAATTCGGTAGCATCCACTAAAATTATCCCAGTGACTTCAGTCTTTGATTGTGGGACAGATTTCGTACACCTTAGACGTACTTTGTGACCCTGCGTTGGGGTTTCTCTGGTACCTTTAAGTCGCGCATCAAGCATGATTGCCAAGCTTGGATAGCGTGTTCAATGTGAGGGCACAAGTAACAACTGTGTAGCTAGGGGAAGATTGATGAGTCGAATAATCCGGATGATCTCCACAGCAAGTCGGCGTGCTGCTTTCGCTCTCTTCGCAGCTTCTTCTGACTGTTTTAAACAGTTAATTTTACTTTGAATGAGCACACCAAGGTTGAGTTCTTAGTAAGAGACTTAAAATACATGTGACCATAGTCTATATAGGCAGTTATAATTATGGCGCAATTGAACGCCTTGTCATTTTTTTCACATTGAACGGAAGGGTATCCAAGCTGACCAGGTTGAAACCGTGTTGAGGTCATGCTGGAGCTTTTCGTGCTCTTTTGATTCTTTGATCGCTCGACATAACTTGATATCCTACGTGAATTGTAGGAAATCGAAAGTAATTGCCCACGTCAGATGGTTCATGATAATCAAGATTAGTTGGGATTCCGAGCATTGCGTCGGAAAGGCTTTTTGTACGCTCAATTCCGACCAACGTTTGTGCAGAAAAGGGAATATCCAATGGCGCATTTGGTCACTGAGGCTGTAAAGCTGAAGTTAATGGAGGAGAATTCGGTGGTCTAAACGATCAAACGCTTTTGAGAAGTCCAGGTGAAGGAAACCAACTTATGCTTTACCATCAACTGCATCAGCCTTCATGTTGCGTGGAAGTAGCAAGCTGGTAGTGCATGAGAGCTTTTACCGGAAGCCATGCTGCTTAGGTGTTATCATCTTGTGATTTTCCACATACTGCGTGTGTGCATCAGCGATGATTAACTCCGTAAACGTGGAAAGCACAGGAAGTAGCTTTGTAGGGCTGGAATTGGTTGTGTGAATGCAGCTACCTCCCTGGTGAATAGATTATCCGGCGTTTCCATATTGTTGGAATATGGTTTTCCTCCATACAGCGCTGATAGAATATAGCCAGCGGTTTCGCCAGAGCACTGGCTGCCACCTGTAAATCCTTCGGCCGAATGTTGTCGACATTAGGAGAGCTGTGGATAGGCAGGGACGACAATCTCTTTGCCGCATTTGCTGCAGTAAAAGTAATATTGGATAGAGCTGATGGTGAGACAATAGAAACAAGGATTACCTTTGGGCCCCTTAGTCTCTGGAACATTATTGAGTAAAAGATCCGTGGGAAATAAGATGCTTCCCTTGCTAATTGCGTGTACCCGCCCATCGTGATATGTGCTGGAACTCCACGTTACACCTAACGGAGGCCGTTAGCATGCTTAAATATGAGGCTGCGGTTCTTGCAAAATCGCTTCATTAACTCCTGCTGATGAGGCCCCTTTTCTCGTGGCTCAAACGCACACAGAAGTTACGCTGTGCCACACAGGTAGTCCAGGTATCGGAATTCGCAGAGTTCTTGTGAGCGCTTCATGGTAAGTCCCACAGGGATATGCACTTATGTGTTCTGCACCTCAGGAATGACTTCATTCTCCTTACCGATGGAATGATTTCTGCTCAGACACGTGTGTTACTAGTGCGGTGAATGTCCTTGTAGGAGTTACAGGCGATTTTTGGGGGCTTTCCTTTAAGATGATCAAAGAATCCTCCTTAACAAACGCGGATAGCACGTTGCAGTGCGTGACCGTATACACGCTTTTCGTCCTTTGCCACAGCATATTCCGCATAAACTACAAACAGTGGAGTCACATTGTCACTGCGACCCAGTGGTGTACTTGTAACTATTCCGTCTGTCATTAGTTCTTTGCTGGTGAGCAAAGGATCAACTATGGACAGCCTGTTAACTGTTCGAAATGTTGTGGGAATGGTCACGTAGTTGTGCAGAGGGTAGCTGGTAATTATCTCTTGTAAGCAGGCTTTGAGCTGCTATCGGTCGTTGATATTTCCAAATCCTGTACATAAAAGTCGCCTGCGATGAGAATGTCACCATATATCGTGCTCAAAGCAACCTGAAGAACGTGGTTTAGTTGAGTTCATTTCACACGTAGAGTTTGGTGGACGGTAAGTAGCAATTATATGACTTGTCTTTGTTCCGTAATCAGAGTCGGCACCATAGCTAATCTGGATGGTCAATAAGTTCACATCTGAGTTTAGCTTTGTGATACGGAGTTACGCCACCAAATCTTCCAGCTCTGTCATTCCGAAGCAGTGACATACCAAATAAATTGACTTCAGAATCTGCCATTGCAAGGTATAACCAGGTCTCCGTAATCAAAATCAGATCCAGCGGTTGTGAAGCGTGGCATTCTTTAAGTTCGGCTAACTTACTAAGAAGATCCTGGGCATTGGTATGCAAACATGATGTGTTTTTGCTATTAGAGTAATGGAACAATGGTTAATTACGGGTAAAAATGCATTGCTTAACGAGTCCCGTGGAATGGGAATTATTGCGAAAAGCAATTGTATGATAAAGTGAAAAGCGTCGTGGTGGACTCACCATTGCCGTATGTGGAATAGCGGTGATATTTGCGTATTTAACATATAAATCCATAAATCTATTGATTAGGCGTTTGGCAAGACAAATTGCGTTTTGTAGCCCCTGGCTAACAAGTCATACAATGAAATATAAGTGAGAAAATACAGAGTCAACACATGTTTAAAAATATTGCCAGATTGAGAGTACGACGACATAATTAGGGAGGGTGTTCCAAGCCGGGCACACGCAGAGGGAAAAGAAATTTCTACGGCATTCAAGCCGGTTATACTGAATTGTCAGTTTCAGCGGGTGACCTCTTAGATTAGTGTTGTGGTTCAATTCCAGCAGCGGATGGCAACTGTGGTTTGGGTTCTTCAGAAACTGGTAAATCACTATGAGATCCACATGCAAAAGCCGATATAGACTGCTGTACATTCCCAGATGAAAGTGGCCCCTGACGTTCTTGGTTGCCTTTCGTTGATGAGTCTCGCGAGCAACGAGATCCTGTTTCTGACACGGCTTCCACGCCTTAATAGCATATTTCAAGTGAGGTCGCACGTAGGCGTTTAGCATTTGGGGTAAGATTGAGGGTTCAAACCGACTGAAGGCTCCGTGAAGTAGGCCCAAGTCTTGATTTCCGGTTCTCGTCACCTTCTCTGCTTGTTTTGAAAGCTCGCGATTTTCCTGTACCAATACACCCAGGTCACGCTCCTGAGGGACCTCGAAGATGTGGTCTACAGGCTTGTAAGCACGCACCAGCTAGTTACGCAAATGTATCACTTCGCACATAGCAATGTTCATTTGAAGCTTGTTCCTCTTTGACCACACGTAAATGCAATCCGAATCCCTCCAGTTCGGTGCTAGTTTAATTAGCCAAAGCCCACAATAATTCACACATGGTAATTCTACTGAAATCCGTTTGCTTTGCCTTTCTAAGCAAAAGTGTGTTATGGATAGTAAATCTCCGAATTTCGCCGATAAATTTGCTTATATGTCATTCTAGTTCGGAATGCTGTAAACTGCACTGATATCCTCTATACACTCACTAAATAGAAAGGTTCATCCATGCATTCATATATACGTATATATATGGATTATTGACATTAAGACAATTTCTCTGTGTATATCAGATCTTTAAGAGTTAAAAGTCTTTTAGAACTTCATTATAGGTCTAGTAATAAATGACATTGCAATTCACGCTACTTATGTATCTACTTTCTCCAAATATATTGTCTAAATATATTATCCGAAATATTGTCCAATATATTGTCCAAATATATTGTCAATGGTGAAATCCTTAAACCATATTGCGATGTATTTTCCAAAGAGTGCCAGGCTGTTTTCAAAATGCTTTTTTAACAATATAAATAAATGAAAATAAAGTAATGGAGAAACATATTTTAACTCCATAGTTCATAAAAACTACATTTTATAATTATTGGACAGCATACAAATTTATTACATTTAAACGACCCTGGTGTATTCACAGCGTTATCTATTTGCATTTCTTTACAGTTAACTTTATGCATTATGACTACCAAAATTTTGAATTTTTTTATTATTGAACATTGTTAACAAATTGAATGTGCCAGTTACATCCCCATTGCCAACCTAGTAGGGAAACCTATGTACAGTTTTTAAACTTCCGAATATGGTAATTGATGTTGTAACTATTACTGCAGCTTTCTAATTTCTTCACCTTACAATTCAAAATTCGTGTGCTTTGGCACAATTGCGTAGATGTAACTTAATGCAATTTGTTTGCCAAATCGAGCATACGTTTCAAACACAAATAGTTTTATTGGGATTAATATTGGACAGCCAACAAAATGATCCCAGGTACCCATGTAGTTGACACAACGCACGCCGCTATAAAATTTGTTAAATTCTCCATATATGCAAAGCCGAAATAAAAGTCGCAACGAGGGCAGAATTTGGAAGCTCGTAAGGATAAAGTCAAAACCTCCATTAGGGTCAAATCACCACCCAAACATTAGCATTTTTATTATTGTACCAGGTAGAGTATGATGACCGCATATACACTTTTTAATAAGTTAGAGTGTCCCAACATTTTATATTTGGTTTATCGTATTCAATCACTTCCTCCCCCACCAATCAAGTCGCCGTCACTTGTTTTAATGAGTCGGAGAATAACAAACTTATGAAGTAATTCATTCATTCATTCCAGCATATTGCAGAGATCGTTTTCAAGGAACAAACACACAAACCACCTCAACAAATCACCTTAGAGACAAAAAAGCTAGTTGATAAATTTCGACTCCTTTACATGGATTGCATTTACATGCGATGATTTTTCTAAAATCCGCTGATATTGCTATTATTGCTGAGATGCTTTGCATAGCGGAAATAAGTGCCCATGGGTATAATTTATACGGTCAGCATTTCTGTAAATATCGTTAATATAAAGGTGAAATTGGCTGTCCTATATTTTGAAATATCTAGGCTGGCATACTTGCTTTTACATTTGCAATTACTGTCAGGCTTCCTTCTTAGTAATAACTCATATATTTTTCCTAAATTCCTACCTAGATCAGTCAAGTTATAGTTTGTAAAATATTTTGCACAAACATTTCAAGTCAATCCATCACAAATGGCCTCACAAATTGCTCCTGCATTACCTGCCAGTTGTCATTCTTTAATAGAATGCCGATTATGATTGACAGAGGATTGACAATCTTCATAATACTATCAAAACCATAAAAAGGCATGTAAAGCCGTGTCACACAAGTCAATATCCTCCCTGCTAAATTCATATGGCATTCGATACGTTTGCTGTTAGTCTTATTCTGGTAAAAATTCGAGACCAATGACTATGTATAGGATAGCAATACTTATTCTTTAAAATGATTAACGCATATTGGCTTCGAGTGAGGTGTGCTGAAACAAAATATACTTTTATGGGAAAAAATATCTTGCGCGATCCCATCATAGAACCCGGACGCTACTTTATGTCTGCAGTGGAAGTCTTCGAGTTCCGCTATTTACAAAAGGGCTAACTGCTAGAGGGGCTGAATACACGATGTTCTAAACGTTCTGAATCTACTTAGCGCGCAACCTTTGACAAAATATTGCTTATAATAATGTTTAATAATTGTGTACAGATGTCGCATTCCGACCGGCTATTTCACGTTCGCGCGTAACGTGAGCCTAACCTCTTATTTTGTTCGGGACTTGGAAATTAGGTGTTACAATTCGTTCAGCTTATCTAAGCAATTTGCAAAATCCCGACAACTACTGCTATTTGACTAAAACTTTCCTAATAACCGAAAGCAAATTGAGTTACACAAAATAACCGTGAAATTGAATCTGGAGTACTGCACTATTATTCGCAGTTAATTAAGCAAGGAATCAGAGCAACTCTTGAAAATAGATACTGTGATTTACGCGCCCAAAAACATTGCAACAACAAAATTTTAACTACTCCGTTTGCGATGCGTACGATGGCAGTGTTCATGGTACACACTGAGATTGCGCGTTGAAATCCAACCGCACAGCGTGTAGTCTAGAGTTGGCTTAACCACTCTGAATATAGCCAATTATTAGTAAAAAGCTGTTCATACGGTGTTCTTCAAACCGGATTAATTCGACCGTTGTCTACGCCTCCAAAATGACCAATTATCTATGAAATGATTTAAGGACAAGCACATTCTTTTGTTTAAGATTATAACTAGATAAATCTATACAGCGAATGCCCTATTTATCGCAACTGTATTGGTGGCTTCTTGTGAATTCTTCTATGATTTTAAGCCGCAATAGCCATGACAATATTTATCTGTCCAAAGACGGTGGCTTAGACATTGTGAATAATCCGTAATCCGGCTAAAATGAAATACTTTAACAAATTTATTATTTCACTCATATGTTAAATCAAAAGTTGAGTTGATAAAATATCTGGGTCAAATGCCAACCTACAGTTCTAATTTTCGTATAAAGCATTAGGGAAGGAGATCGCTTGTTTGGGATGTATGTCAAATTTGAAATTTGCGTATGCCAAAAATAATACGAAAGCTATTTGTGCTTTTGCGCGCATGAATATGGGAACAATTACTGATAATTTATGATTACTTCGCGATCGAATCAACGGTCACCTATGATGCTAATTTTACGCGCAAAAATTTTCACTGCGACTCAATTACGAATGCTTTATGCCTATGAAGAAGGTTGTTGTTGTATATTAGTAGATATTTGTTACTTGTTTCGCGTAGGTATTATTTTTTACATAACCTTGTTTTTTAAAGGAAACATGTAATGTGTGTTGCGGTGCCTTTGAATTTCTCAAGCGTTGAAAGTCTCAAAATGCATCTATATCTGCCGCTGTCTACAAGAAATTAACATGTTTAAAAAAGATTCCAATAACAGTACGCCTTCTCACTTTCAGCTTTACAAGCACGTGAAAAATAGTGCGAGTTTCATACACAGTTAAGGAAAAACAAAAATTAATAAAGGTAGAGGATGCCACCTATGTTTTTAAGTAGTTTTATTTTGATAATAGTGGGATTAGTAGATAACATGTGAATTAAAATTACATTTTCCAAAAACAATTATTACATTGAAAAGTGTTTTTATTTATAAGTATTTCCCTTTGATATTTTATTGGTTATTTATACAGGTCAACCGCATTTCCTTGATTTTATATGTAGCAGGAATTAATCTTTCGTTCCCAGTTAACTACTACAAGACAATATGCTCATGCATGCTTACTTTGAACCGTATAACGTTGTCGAAATTAATGTAGCCAACATCAAAATTGACCATAACCTAATTCTTAATTAAGTGAGTTATCTATATTAATTTCCTGCGCAGATAACTGACAAATATGTAAGTCGCCAAGGTTTTGGATCTTAACCTTTAGGTACAAAAGCACAATGTAAAAACAATATGAATCGTAGAAGATAGCAGTTATCGCCGTTGCTTTTCACTTGCATGCTGCATCCTGCGAATGCCTCGATTGTTCAAATGAACATTTCTATTACGATGCTCTGATTTCCTTACTTGTCAACATGACAAACAGCATTTAGTTACAATCTTGCAGTCTTTTACAGACAAGTCTATCCTAAATGATATGGCGTTTCTGCATGTATACTTGCGCTAAGATTAACGAAAAATAGTTTACTTTGTTTACCTGGAATAAACACGCTTGCCGCTAAATCGTATAATAGACGCGTAGGTTACATCATTATTTCTGGTTCATGGGATTCGGTGGACAAAAAATTTATGGTATTAAAGCTTTTTATTAAGTTGATAAGCTTTGCTACAATGCAGTGTGAATTCTGGTTAAACTGCAAGTCTGAGCTAATTTTTCTGGTATCCAAGATAAAATACCATTTACTATGTGGTAACTCCGTCAGAACGAATGTTTGGGCTGTGAGGTTATGTTTAGCAAATGAGCTTTCAGTGACAAGACTTAAGTGCAGCGGATAATTTAAACTGCTAAATATGGCTCGTTACTAAGGCCGCAATAACTTGGTTTATACAAGTTGCCAGGTAAACAATAAGGAAAATGTATGATAGGAGACGACTAAATTATTTGGAACTGGGTTACGACCGCAGCATTCCACAGCTACGATGATTAACTAGGTTGTTATTTAAAATATGCTATGGTGAATGCTAACTTTGGCTGAAAGAATGAGTATAAATTACGAATTAAACTATTGGCATTTGTCAAGTATTCAATGCTAGAAAAATATTGAAGCGCCTGAGTTCAAAGGGGGAAACAACTGAGTATGTATTATTGCCACTTCAAGCAAGTAAGGTTGTTGATAAATATTACTAGCATGCTACTAATGTAAAAAATATAGATATGTTAAGACTAAAAAATTGGTTATATAAATTGTGTATGTGTATGCTATGTACAATAAAAGCAAGTAGTTAAAAATAAGTAAGCAGAGGGACGTTATCTCAACTTGTTGCTGAGCAAATAACAGTGGGGTGCAGGTTGATGCATTGGAATGATCGAACAAAATATTGGGTTACAAAGAACATGCACCTTAAGTAGATTTACTGGAAGTTGCTGTTGTAGATATTTATGTATTCACTAAAAGTCAATTTTACATTTAGCAGCGCAAAATGCCTTTTATTTTACCAGCGAATTGCTGTAGGATAAAATTGCATTCAGGGCCTTCTTGTCACTGAGTCAGTTTGGTTACTTTATTGCAATTCTGCAAATCTATCTCATCCTATAGTGCAAAAACATTTTAAAGGGATTTTGCTTGCGCATCCACAAAACAGATGATATAAACAACACTACATTCGATAATCTATACTTAAAGGAAATATTTGAAAAACCGGTTTCTTTTCCAGTGCCAACTCCCAGTGTCGATTATTATCATAATAGGTCTCCTGGGACCTTGGCAGCGTATAAGGTTTCAGAAAATTCGTGCAAAAATGCAATGTTATTTTTAATAAGCTGGATTACAAGAGTACATGAACAATAAGGTGTACTGTCGTCTAGGTAAACGTAATATGAAAGAAAACAGACGAAGACGCAAAGCGCACAAGTGCGGTACGATTACTGAAGTAAATTCCCTTATAACGCGAATGCACTTACGTGCTTTACATAGGTAGAAACACTTTTAACCACCATTTAATATTTCACCCGTTTTATAAGTACGGACAATCATTAGCCATTCATGCTTATATGTTCATTTGGTGGACGTATATATGAACTGCAAATTAAAGTTAATTGAATTATACAAAGATAATGGTTATTAAAATAGATTATTCAACTCGCAGATTTATTGGCTTATGTACAAGTCTGCTCGAATTTCATTTTGTTTGAGGTTGGGGATGATTTACTATTAGATGAAAATCACTTATGCAACTCATAGATGATTTTGCATTTCACCGGCCTTCTGAATAATATAGATGCAACAGCAAAACCCGAAAGAATTTAGAACAGCATGGGACCAACTGGTGCTAACGATTAATATCATTTTAGTAAGGCATTTCTGAAACAGGTAAATGGATATGAAGAGAACCGTAATGATTCATGTAAATCAATGTATATCACAGTACATATGATTTATGTTAAGCTTGCGTATGACAACTGTTTTATAGAAAGAATTAATCTTTGAATTATTAGAATACTCTGATTGGGAACGGGTTTTACAATATGGATTACACTCGTTAAATTATTATATTTTATACAACTGCAATGATTCCTTTTAATACATAATTTTGCCAAGCAGATTATATTGCAAATATAAGCTAATATAGGGAAGTATTAAATGATGAACTTACCTAATGTTTAAGTAATTTGTGGAATAATATTTTATTAATCCAAGTTGCCTGCTCCTAAGTTACTTGAGTACAACACTGAATAATGCATTTAAAGTTATATGTGTCAAGCAGCTTTTCTCAGCAAACACGTCTTCATCTATTAGAGTCCTTGTAATATTTTAGACATCTGTACTATCTTGGATTTCCGGCGTTTTTAGCAGAAATCCATACGGCAGCTATTATGCATTTCCAAGTCGTTTTAACAACCTTGTCACTGTATCAGGAGCGTTTGCTAAATTTTAACTTACGACGCAACGATTATTTAATACGCATATAACAAATGGCGCAAAGCAACGATAGTGCCTACCGTGATACCATTATTGAGACATAACGGCATCAGCGTTTAACGGGAAGCTCGAACTAATTAGTCTGACTTTATTAGCGTGTAGATTTCGCTGAACCTGTGATCATATGTGTCGCATGGAATGGAAACTCTCTACTCTTGATTGTAATTAGAATACATTCAGAAGGACGAAAAAAATAGTTGCACCTGTTGGACCGATATACTTTGTGCAACCCCTGCACCAATTTATAAAATGCAATTTATGATTCAATTTAATAACTGGACTTACATATTTGTGGGACGGTTGTTTAGCGTGTTTTATGTTCAGTCATAAAGACCATGTTACTTGCGACATTTGGCACACGTGTGTCGCAAAGCACACAAGAGACTGCCTAATTGCATTACTTTACTGACCGGAAAGCTACTCCGTTACCATGGTTTGATTGGATACTTTACAAAAATAAACAAATAGTTAAGCTGCCATCGGATGTTACTTCTTAGTTGTGCCAAAAGTTTAAAACAGTTACTCCGGAATGATTTATCAACCATAGGATTGACATTAGGAATGGACATCCAGATTCCAGCGAAATTCGTTCTGAGCAACATTTTCCAATTTATCAGTCCTGCATATTATACACTGAAGCGGCGTAACTTAGGGTTTTTTAGGATTTATAACGTTGGTTCATTAAAATATCATTTGTTTAAGAGTCCTCTAAGTTGTTTATTTCCGGACCAGTAAACAAATACAGAGTTAGAATTTTTAAGAAATTTAAACGGCATTTAGAACCATCAAATTTGTTTGGTTTCACAAAATAATGCCTTCAGCATAAAAATTTAGGTAATGTATTTAACATGACTGAAATCCATTTTGAATTGTACAGTATATAAATCTTGAAAAGAATGCTCCATGAAAAGATACCCTTCGAAGCGGTAAAAAAAGCCTTGGTTAATTTTGGATGTTTGGGAGTAGTTTAAAGTTTGTAGAAAGTATAAGTCACGATTGAAATTCACGCACAATAATGTGCCTCGACATAGAATCGAACACCGGTCCACA
>CALYDF020006303.1:0-13527 GCA_944474145.2 Dicrocoelium dendriticum
CCGACTTCGCACGAGTGAACAAAACGATCATGATTAAAAGAAACAAAACCCAAACTCTGAATGGGAATCAAGGCCCAGGATGGGCATTAAATCTCCTGATACCAGGAGAAAATCAAGTAAATGCTCGGAGCCATCCTTCGGGTTTATGGCCTTCATGGTAACGCAGCCCTTCGGTTGTAACTTTGATCCGTTCCACATTCTGAGCTGTGTCTGTATTTGGCGGTATTCTGCATCGGGACAGTATTTGTGAGGAAGTATGTTCACGCTAGCTCCTGAATCCAATTGGAATCGCACCGGACGCCCTTGAATAAGCAACGTTGCGAATACACAGGCTGGTCTCTCACGTCCTGTCATGTTGTTAATAGCCAGTTCCTGCGGCTCTTCCTGATCGTCCTGCCCGACTGAGTCGACTTTGGTTGCCTGACAACAACGTGCAAAGTGGTTCTTCTTCGCACACTTCATACAGGTTCGGCCCCATGCTGGACAATCCTCTTTGCGCCTTGGGTGTGAGCGGCCGCAAAACTGGCATTTGGGTTGATTCGCGCTCGATGACTTCGATACAATTTCTCGGCCTCGGGATACTGCAAACAGATCCGTCGTGGACTCCATCTTGAGCTGCTGAAACTGTTGAGCCGTCCTTGATTCGCTAAAACAGATATCGATGCAATGTTCCAAAGACAGGTTTCGCTGTCGCAAAAGGCGTCTGGAAAGTTCCTCATTCTTTATGCCAATTATAATTCGATCGCGGATCAGCGAATCTCGTAAACAGGTGCAAAAATTGCAATCCCGCGCCAGAATTTTCAGCTCCGTGATGTATGCATCGATTGATTCACCCGGCAGGCGATTTCGGCTGAAAAACAGATACCTTTGGTAAGTTTCGTTTGTGTAACCTTCGCAAAACTCGCCGAATCTGCGTATTACTTCATCCAGCTCCATCTCCTGAGTTCCATCGCTGAGATCCAACGTTTGCAGCGTCCGCCTGACTTCGTCTCCAATGGCATGCCTGAACATCGCCAGTTGATAGGCCATTGGCTGAGAATCCAACTGAGTCAGTGTTACAAAGTCTAGCCACTTCGCCGTCCATATTCTCCAATTCTCCGGCAACGAACTCTCGGTCATTTGCAACGGAGCTGGCAGCGGAATCGTTGGTTGTCCACCAAACGCATGCGGGGTTCGGCGTGTCTTCTTGTCCTCTGTCGCCATGTAAAGTGGCCCTCAGTGCATCAAAAAGTCAAAGTCTGGGCCTCGATCAGAAATTCATTATTCATAGAACGCAAACTCATTTTATATCTCGAGTCAATTAGAATCATTCGCAAAACAAATCTCCTTTCTATTACATTCTCAGCCAGCGTTCGAGTTTCGTTCAATGTCGATAGAAATCGATTGCATGCTAACCTTCAGTTCGCCTCTGCAGCGATTGACCAGCTTTCAGACCGTTGACCCAAAATCGTTAAGCTCGACCGATCGCTATGCAACGGGCATCTAAATGTAGTGTCATACCATCACAGTGGCCAACGGGTAAAACGGTCAACACATGTTAGAAGATGAGAGAAACCGTTGGAAGGAGGTAAAGGGCCAACAATATCTATGTGCACATGTCTAAAACGAGCGTCAGGGAGTGAAAACGTACCTGGGGTGGTGATTGTGTGACGATGCACTTTACTAGTTTGGCAACTAAGGCAATGTTTAGCCCACTGTCTAATGTCTGAACGCATATTGGGCCAGAGGAAGCGGTCGGTAATGAGTTTTACGGTGGAGCGGATACTTGGGTGTGAAAAACCGTGAAAATGATCAAAAATGGTTCGGCGAAATGATTGTGGGACAAAGGGTCTAGGCTTACCGGTTGAAAGATCACAGTTAACTCTTATGTCAGAGTTAAGTACGGGCAGTTGGGTGACTTTCAATGAGAAGTTTGAACGAAGTTGAACGAGCTCAGGATCATCGTTTTGGGCGGCCGCTATTCTCTCCAAGTCGATGGGTGTCGATGACAGTTGATTCACATGAGCGCGGGACAATGCATCGGCAACAACGTTGTTAGGACCGTCGATATAACGAACATCAACACAAAAATGTGAAAGATAGTCCAGATGACGCGTTTCTCGGGGTGAGTAACGGTCTGAGGAAGAACGGAAGGCATACACCAGTGGCTTGTGATCTGTCAAGAGAATGAAACGACGTCCTTCTAAAAGGTGACGGAAATGTTTCACAGCCAAGTACATGGCGAGCAGTTCACGACCAAAGGTGCTGTACCTGACCTGAGCAGGTTGAAGCTTCCGTGAGAAAAAAGACAGTGGTTGAAATTCGTTATCAACTAACTGTTGCAAAACTGCACCAACAGCAGAACTTGAAGCATCCGTCTTAAGGACAAGTGTAGCGTCCTCAGTGATGTTCAAGTGATGGAGAGAGGTGACCTCACTGAACTTCTGCTTAACGGCCGTGAAAGCGGCTTCAACTTCTGGGGTTATCGTAAACGTCTTTGAGTTTCCTTTCAATAAGTCGGTAAGCGGGTGAAGCAAATCAGCACAGTTGGGAATAAATCTGCCGTAGTAGTTGATCATACCGAGGAATCGGCGTAGGCTTAGGACAGATTGTGGCATCGGGTAGTCGAGGATTGCTTGAGATTTCTCCGGAAGGGTTTTAATACCTTCACCATCGATCTTGTGACCGAGAAATTCGACGGTTGGCTGACCAAATTTGCATTTGTCCGGGTTGATGTTTATCCCGTGGTTTTCAAAACGTTCGAAAACCATTCGGAGGTGTGACAAATGCTCGTTGGGTGTGGCGCATGCGATCAGGACATCGTCAATGTAAACGTAGACGAAATCAAGGCCACGGAGGACCTGATCCATAAAGCGTTGGAAAGACTGTGCTGCGTTCCGGAGGCCGAAAGGCATACGAAGAAATTCGCAAAGGCCGAATGGAGTGATCACGGCAGTTTTTGCGATGTCTTCCTCCGCCATTGGAATTTGATGGTAAGCTCTGACAAGATCCAGTTTGGTAAAGATTGACTTTCCAGCTAGTCCAAGGGAGAAATCGTGGATATGTGGGATAGGATACCTATCCGGAACAGTGACGTTGTTAAGAGCATGATAGTCACCGCATGGTCGCCAATCGCCTGACTTTTTAGACACCAGATGGAGAGGTGATGCCCAGCAGCTGTTTGAAGGACGAATAATGCCGAGATCAAGCATGTGTTGGAATTCCTTTTTAGCTGCCTGGAGTTTGTCAGGACGCAAGCGTCGAGCTTTAGCAGTTACAGGCGGACCGGTTGTAACGATGTGATGGCGTACATCGTGTTTAGGATTGGAAGTGTCGTTACTTGCGCGAATTAGGGACGGAAATTGTCGGAGCAACGAAGAATACTGTGAGTCGTCAGGGATGAGGATGCGAAGCCCGAGAGAATTGACTGAGACAAGTTTGCAGGGTGTGCTTAAAGACGTAGTATCGTCACGCAATTTCCCACGACGTAGGTCGACCACAAGACCGAACTTGCTGAGGAAGTCGATTCCGATAATGGGCTTTTGCACATCGGCGATGGTAAAAAGGAAAGGGAAGTTACGCCGTAATCCGAGACTCAAAGTAAGTAATTTCTGGCCGTAGGTCGCAATTTTAGTTTGATTAGCTGCCGTAAGCATTGGACCCGCTGGTTGCAGGGGGCGTTTTTCCAGAGAACGGGGGAGAACGCTGACTTCTGCACCAGTATCAACCAAGAAGTGAAGTTTGGTTGTGGAGTCAAATACATACAACAGGCGACTAATAACCTGGCCAGCGACAGCCGCCGCCATTACTGGCTGGCCATGTGGTTTCCCGGCGTAGGAGTTGATAAGGCTTTGGGGTGTTTACACCCTGGACGGCACTTACGCGCTGCGTCTCCGAAGCGGTGGTGATAATAACAAAAGCGGTGAGACTTCCGTGTACGAGAACTGCTAGACCGTCTGGATCGAGAAACGGATCGTCGCGAAGGAACGCGGTCGCGTCTGAGATGGGACAAGGTGAGCTCTAAGTTAGAAAGCCTCTCGCTGATTGTATCAAGTAGCGTGGTTCTGGAGGGGCTGCCTGAGCTAGTCTCTGTGACGTTTGATACCGACGTTCTAATGAAGCGTTCGTGAACCTTATCGGCAGCTTCTGCCAGTTTGTCTAGCGAAAGATCGTCGGCAAGCACAGCTAACATAGCCGTGGTATTCGCAGGAAGACAATTACTCCACAACTGGCGGAGAACGGAATCATCCAGTGCGGAAGAACCGACGAGGGAACGCATGTGTCGGAGTAACTGAGATGGCGTTCTATCTCCAAGTTCTACACCAGAGAGTAACTGCTGAAGGCGTGATTCGTCTGAGGCTGTAGTGCGCTTTAATATAGCTGCCTTAAGTTTATCATAAGGGGACTCTAGGGGCATAGGGTCAAGAATGTCGATGACCTCAGAGGCGATATTGGACGGTAAGTGAGCAGTCACAAATGAAAACATTGTGGATTGGGATGTAATCTTACGAAAACGGAAAACAGCTTCCACTTGAACAAACCAAACACGTGGGTTAGAAACGTCAAATGAAGGCAAAACGAGTCCAAGAGAATGTTCCGACGCATTAATGGCAGGCGCGTGATCAGACATTGTAAGTTAAAAAAAGAAAAATAGACACAAAAAATAGATAAAAATGCGGGGTCACCAATTATATGGAGGAACCGATAAAGGAGAATACCCAGTCAGTCAGGTTTACCTCACATATAAAGTATCCTGATGCACCTTAGCGTCGGACGGCCGTAAATTCCGAGGTATGCCGAAATGTACGTGTACGTAGAGTCCGATCGTAAACCAAGCAGGCAGCGATGCGCACAATCACAACAATCCAGCGGCAACCAAGGAAGAACCACGGAAGGCGAGCTCGTAACCAAGTGTGTATATATACAGTCAATTAAAACAAAGCTGTACAACAACTGCAGCGAAATAGGTAAACGTGAAAATGCAAAATAAGCAAATTATTTACAATCGCTGCACGACCTAATTTAAGGGAAAATGAACCAGCCCACGAATTTTTAAGAACAACATCAAAAAGCCTCCGGCAATTTAAAAAATAATGAAAAGGCAGAAGTGCCTGCAGTTGTGTTTGAAGATATTCTCTAAAGTTTTGAGAGGAATATGCAACAAAAATAAGCACAATATCAACTGCCTGTTGACAATGCCACTTCTTATCCAATAACCCAGATAAAGAATGTCCAAATGGTTACTGCCACCTCATACCACTGCGTTAGTTCAAGCCATTGACCAGGGTGACATTGACACTTGTAGTGAACTTGAAACATTCACGCTTCCACTATTTTGCAACTTAGGATTTTATTCCTGTTTGTATCTTCTGATCGTCCATTTGTTTTACTGACGGCACATATGATTTGCTTTCAAATTCAATGTTAGTCACGCGCTATCTTGCTCTGCGCTCTAGCTAAGTTACTTCTAGTTCATTATGTAGCGAGAACGACACGACAGGGGGGTAGACTTTTATTGCACACCGAAAATGGGCACATGAGGGTCTCACGCGCGCCATCGAATATTGACTAGATTTCCGTCCCACAGCGCAACACAGGTACGGATATTAGAGACGAGCCAGTCCATTCGCCTCGGGAGCTCTGACTTGGAAGACCCGCCTTCCTGTTTTCGCCTCGATCTCCACTTCTCTGTACCCGATTTGGATCGGCCAGGAGTCGTTCGAGAGCTCTCGACTTGCTTGTTCTGGGCTGTGTCAATCGGCTCGGCCTCAGTCCTGTGGGCTGCGCTTGCGGCGTATCTGTCTGATTTATTGCGCCGTCCACATATTCCCGCTCCGTAGTTCCGGGCCCAGGCTCGTCGCTAGCCGTCCTTCTCGATCCGCTCTCAGCTAGCTCCAAAGAGCTCCCCCGAGGCATTCTTGGAAGCGGCCCCTCTACACCCGCCCCTCCTCCAGGACCTTTCTTCCTCTCGTATCATGGTCGCAGGAGAGCAGCATTCACCCAATGTTTCATTCCTCCGCAGTCGATTAAGAAGTTGCCCGCTTTCTGGTCGATAATGGTGTAGGGGCCTTTCCAGCGTTCTCTGAACTTGCTTGCGCCCGGCCCGTCATGATCCGGCCAATCGTTGTTTCGTAACTTGACTCGTTCTCCAATCCTGAATGGCCTCCACTTGTGAGCCTCATGCCTGGCGTCGTAATTTCGCTTATTCCGCGCTTGTCGAGCTTTGGTTTCACTTCTAGCTTTACCTCGCAGTCGCTCTTGATGCCCAGCTGGATGTTTCCGCTCACCCTGGTTCGGTAGGCAAGTTTCGAGCGCAATCCGTGGTTCTCTGCCGAACAGTAATTCGAATGGCGAGACCTTGGTGTTTGATTGCATGCTGGTCCGATACGCGATCAGAACCTGAGGCAAAGCATCTTCCCATGCCAACTTCGTGCAGTTTATCCACGTCTTCAATGTCCGGTTGAACCGCTCGGTCATCTCGTTGGTTTGTGGGTGGTGCGGTGAAGTTCGCCGTCTCTGGATGCCCCACTTGTCCAACACTGCCTTAAAAGCTTTTGACTCGAAGCAGGGCCCTTGGTCCGTGATGATACACTGTGGGATCCCATACCTTACAGGCACATTGAATTCGAATACTTGCGACACTGTCTCGCCTGTTTGGTCCTTGATTGGTATGGCTTCCACCCATCGAGTGAAGTGGTCAATCAGCACTAGAATGTATCTGTTTCCTGTTCGACTCACTGGTAAGGGCCCAAAAACGTCCAGTCCCCAACACTGAAGTGGCTCACCAACATCCATCTATCGCATCGGCGGTCTCGGGGACTCCATCTCCCGACTCGTTTGGCAGTTTGGGCACCCCGAATGCATGCCGCGACGTCCTTCCTCATGGTTAGCCAAAACACTCGCCTCCGCAGCAATTCAAAGACCCGCTCGAATCCCATATGGGCGCCACCATGAGTTATACGCATCACACGTTCTCGCTGATTTGGTGGAACAAAAGGCACTTTCCGTCCGTCCATCGCCGCCACCACGTTATCGTTTTCGACCTTCTCTGCGAACTGGGGCACAAATTTTGAATCATATGCCACCACTCCAAAGAACGAACGGAGCTGACGCTGGGATTTTGGTTTTGCGAAGCACTTGATTGTCTCGCGTTGCTCTGGAAGTGGATGGACTTGACAATCGCCCACGATGTGAACCAAGCATACAATTGACTTTGGGCAACCTGCGACTTTTTACGACTGAGTTTCAGACCAGCTTCGTCCAGTCTCTGCAGTACTGCTCCAAGTCTGGTCACATGTTCCTGTTCCGTCTCAGAGAAGACGATGATGTCATCACCATAAACAACCACGCCTTGCAGGTTCGCCAGGACCATCAGCAACAAACGCCTGAATGTAGCTAGGGCGTTGCACAATCCAAACGGCATTCTCAAAAACTCATACTGCTGGCCATTGACACTGAATGCCGTCTTGTGGCGATCTTCTTCTGCGATCAGCAGTTGCCAATATCCCGAGCGGAGATCAATCAGAGATATCTGCTTGGCACTGTGAAGGCTTGAGAAAATTTCTTCCATCTGAGGCATCGGGAATGCATCCTTCACAGTCACCCTGTTTAGTTCTCTGAAATCGATGCAAAATCGATAGGTTCCGTCGGCCTTCTTCGTCAATAGCACGGGTGATGAATACGGGCTGTGCGTTCGCCTGATGATTCCTTTCGATTCCATCTCGGTCACCTGCTTCTGTATCTCAACCAGGGTGTTCTGTGGAATTCGTCTGAAGATTGGCTTGCATTGTCCTCCTGGGATCAACGGTATTCGGTGTTCAACCCAATTGCAAAATCCGTAATCATCTTCCGCGTCTGTGAATAAGTGGGCATACCTGCTCAGTACGTTGCGTATTGCACGGTTCTGACAATCAGGCACGGCTTTGAGGGCACCAACCCGGTCGGTTCTCCCCTTGTCTATCTCGATCGTATCGTTAGCCACGATCACCACATCGTTTTTCAGGTCAATTGTGACACCGAGCCGTTTCAGGATGTCGGTTCCGATGATGGTTTCGGTCGTCTCCTCCACGATGAACATGTCATGGCGGATGAGCGTTTCTCCTATCCTGATTCGTAACCGCTGCGTGCCCGTCACTTTCAAAGAATGCCCGCCGACCGTCTGCATCGTGATTGAAGATGGGTTTACTGGAACCCCGTTGAACCTCTTCGTAATTGACACTGCCGCTCCTGTGTCTACTATGGCTCGGACAGACACACCTTCTATAGTTACCTGGAGGACTGGTACTCGCCACCGACTCGGCATGGATAGAGAGAAACAATGGGGCACATTGACGTTGGTGCAGAATCTCGCCACATGACCACTCTGGTTGCATCGGAAACAGCGGCGACCGTTCCGGATTACCCGTACATTGCGTTGTGAAGTGGTGCTTGAAGACTCTATCGACAACAGCTGCTCCACCATTTCGGATAGGCGATTTACTTTCTGTTCCAACTCAGCATGCTGGATGCTTCTCACTGTCACTCGTTCCGACAAATTCTGGGCGACCGTCACCAGATCCAACGCTTTGCTGTCTCCCACCATCGACGCCAATTTCACCTGATCACGGAGTGGATCGGGCAGACTTCGGATAAACTGCTGTTTCAGTAGGCGCTCTCTTGCGTTGCCCTCTAACTCGGGGAGCCCAATCGTTAGATGTCTGTCCAGCTGCTGGAAAAACACCATCAAATCCTCCTGTTCGTCCCATCTGGCTGCGTGAAATCGTTGCAGTGCTCGTTCTCTCTCCAGATCCTTCCCAAATTCTGCACACAAGGCAGCCCTCATCTCAGCGAACGAACAGCCGGGTTTGGCCTTTCGAGTGAGCAGATACACCGCCTTGGCTCGTCCACTCAACCGTGTGCCCAAAGCAATTAGCAAATTTGCATCCCCCTCACACCCGTGCAAGCCGCAATTCCGTCGAACTCATCGAGCCACGTCTCCACGTCACCGGCCGCAAATTGCTCCAACCGGGTCAACTCCATCGCGAATGGTCACGGCACCAGTGTAGCGAGAACGACACGACAGGGGGGGTAGACGTTTATTGCACACCGAAAATGGGCACATGAGGGTCTCACGCGCGCCATCGAATATCGACTAGATTTCCGTCCCACAACGCAACACAGGTACGGATGTTAGAGACGAGCCAGTCCTTTCGCCTCGGGAGCTCTGACTTGGAAGTCCCGCCTTCCTGTTTTCGCCTCGATCTCCACTTCTCTGTACCCGATTTGGATCGGCCAGGAGTCGTTCGAGAGCTCTCGACTTGCTTGTTCTGGGCTGTGTCAATCGGCTCGGCCTCGGTCCTGTGGGCTGCGCTAGCGGCGTATTTGTCTGATTTATTGCGCTGTCCACATATTCCCGCTCCGTAGTTCCGGGCCCAGGCTCGTCGCTAGCCGTCCTTCTCGATCCGCTCTCAGCTAGCTCCGAAGAGCTCCCCCGAGGCATTCTTGGAAGCGGCCCCTCTACACCCGCCCCTCCTCGAGGACCTTTCTTCCTCTCGTACCATGGTCGCAGGAGAGCAGCATTCACCCAACGTTTCATTCCTCCGCAGTCGATTAAGAAGTTGCCCGCTTTCTGGTCGATAATGGTGTAGGGGCCTTTCCAGCGTTCTCTGAACTTGCTTGCGCCCGGCCCGTCATGATCCGGCCGATCGTTGTTCCGTAACTTGACTCGTTCTCCAATCCTGAATGGCCTCCACTTGTGAGCCTCATGCCTGGCGTCGTAATTTCGCTTATTCCGCGCTTGTCGAGCTTTGGTTTCGCTTCTAGCTTTCCCTCGCAGTCGCTCTTGATGCCCAGCTGGATGTTTCCGCTCACCCTGGTTCGGTAGGCAAGTATCGAGCGCAATCCGTGGTTCTCTGCCGAACAGTAATTCGAATGGCGAGACCTTGGTGGTTGATTGCATGCTGGTCCGATACGCGATCAGAACCTGAGGCAAAGCATCTTCCCATGCCAACTTCGTGCAGTTTATCCACGTCTTCAATGTCCGGTTGAACCGCTCGGTCATGCCGTTGGTTTGTGGGTGGTACGGTGAAGTTCGCCGTCTCTGGATGCCCCACTTGTCCAACACTGCCTTAAACGCTTTTGACTCGAAGCAGGGCCCTTGGTCCGTGATGATACACTGTGGGATCCCATACCTTGCAGGCACATTGAATTCGAATACTTGCGACACTGTCTCGCCTGTTTGGTCCTTGATTGGTATGGCTTCCACCCATCGAGTGAAGTGGTCAATCATCACTAGAATGTATCTGTTTCCTGTTCGACTCACTGGTAAGGGCCCAAAGACGTCCAGTCCCCAACACTGAAGTGGCTCACCAACCTCCATCGATCGCATCGGCGGTCTCGGGGACTCCATCTCCCGACTCGTTTGGCAGTTTGGGCACCCCCGAATGTATGCCGCGACGTCCTTCCTCATGGTTGGCCAAAACACTCGCCTCCGCAGCAATTCAAAGACCCGCTCGAATCCCATATGGGCGCCATCATGAGTTATACGCATCACACGTTCTCGCTGATTTGGTGGAACAAAAGGCACTTTCCGTCCGTCTATCGCCACCACCACGTTATCGTTTTCGACCTTCAACCTGTCCCAGATCTTGAGGAGTTCCTCCACCTCTTCCGATGTGGCCTCCGGTTTGGTGCCAGCCTGTAAGTGAGAGCACAACACATTCACGAATTCATCTGTCCTTTGATCTCCCAGCAGGTTCCTCTCCCCCATCGCGATCGCACGCACCGGTATGGCATTGTCTGGCATGATGTCGTCCAAACACGGGCGTGACAACATATCTGGCAATACATTCTGCGTTCCATCCACGTGCTCAATGGTGAAGTTGAATTCCTGCAATCGGTAGGCCCATCGCGCAAGCCGTCCCCGCGGGTCTTTCGCCGTCATCAACCACGAGAGCGGTTTGTGGTCAGTGACGACCCGGAATTCATTCGCCAGTAAGTAATTTCTCCACTTCTCTAACGCCCACACGATGGCCAAGCATTCTTTCTCCGTTGTTGAATACTTCTGTTCCGCCCCCGTCAGCACTCTGCTCGCGTACTCCACCACCCCAGCCGGTTGAGACAAAACCGCACCGATTGCCACGTTGCTTGCGTCGACAGCCACAGTGAACCTCTCACCAGGATTGGGTAGCCGTAGACATGTCGGGGCTTCTGCTATGCATGCCTTTAGATGGTCAAAGGCTTGATCCGCTTCAGCTGTCCACACGAACGGCACGTCCTTGCGAAGCAGCTTTAACAACGGGCTGACCTTCTCTGCGAACTGGGGCACAAACTTTGAATCATATGCCACCACTCCCAAGAACGAACGGAGCTGACGCTTGGATTTTGGTTTTGCGAAGCACTTGATCGTCTCGCGTTTCTCCGGAAGTGGATGGACTTGACCATTGCCCACGATGTGACCCAAGCATACAATTGACTTTTGGGCAATCTGCGACTTTTTACGACTGAGTTTCAGACCAGCTTCGTCCAGTCTCTGCAGTACTGCTCCAAGTCTGGTCACATGTTCCTGTTCCGTCTCAGAGAAGACGATGATGTCATCACCATAAACAACCACGCCTTGCAGGTTCGCCAGGACCATCAGCAACAAACGCCTGAATGTAGCTGGGGCGTTGCACAATCCAAACGGCATTCTCAAAAACTCATACTGCTGGCCATTGACACTGAAAGCCGTCTTGTGGCGATCTTCTTCTGCGATCGGCAGTTGCCAATATCCCGAGCGGAGATCAATCAGAGATATCTGCTTGGCACTGTGAAGGCTTGAGAAAATTTCTTCCATCTGAGGCATCGGGAATGCATCCTTCACAGTCACCCTGTTTAGTTCTCTGAAATCGATGCAAAATCGATAGGTTCCGTCGGCCTTCTTCGTCAATAGCACGGGTGATGAATACGGGCTGTGCGTTCGCCTGATGATTCCTTTCGATTCCATCTCGGTCACCTGCTTCTGTATCTCAACCAGGGTGTTCTGTGGAATTCGTCTGAAGATTCGCTTGTATTTTCCTCCTGGGATCAACGGTATTCGGTGTTCAACCCAATTGCAAAATCCGTAATCATCTTCCGCGTCTGTGAATAAGTGGGCATACCTGCTCAGTACGTTGCGTATTGCACGGTTCTGACAATCAGGCACGGCTTTGAGGGCACCAACCCGGTCGGTTCTCCCCTTGTCCATCTCGATCGTATCGTTAGCCACGATCACCACCTCGTTTTTCAGGTCAATTGTGACACCGAGCCGTTTCAGGATGTCGGTTCCGATGATGGTTTCGGTCGTCTCCTCCACGATGAACATGTCATGGCGGATGAGCGTTTCTCCTATCCTGATTCGTAACCGCTGCGTGCCCGTCACTTTCAAAGAATGCCCGCCGACCGTCTGCATCGTGATTGAAGATGGGTTTACTGGAACCCCGTTGAACCTCTTCGTAATTGACACTGCCGCTCCTGTGTCTACTATGGCTCGGACAGACACACCTTCTATAGTTACCTGGAGGACTGGTACTCGCCACCGACTCGGCATGGATAGAGAGAAACAATGGGGCACATTGACGTTGGTGCAGAATCTCGCCACATGACCACTCTGGTTGCATCGGAAACAGCGGCGACCGTTCCGGATTACCCGTACATTGCGTTGTGAAGTGGTGCTTGAAGACTCTATCGACAACAGCTGCTCCACCATTTCGGATAGGCGATTTACTTTCTGTTCCAACTCAGCATGCTGGATGCTTCTCACTGTCACTCGTTCCGACAAATTCTGGGCGACCGTCACCAGATCCAACGCTTTGCTGTCTCCCACCATCGACGCCAATTTCACCTGATCACGGAGTGGATCGGGCAGACTTCGGATAAACTGCTGTTTCAGTAGGCGCTCTCTTGCGTTGCCCTCTAACTCGGGGAGCCCAATCGTTAGATGTCTGTCCAGCTGCTGGAAAAACACCATCAAATCCTCCTGTTCGTCCCATCTGGCTGCGTGAAATCGTTGCAGTGCTCGTTCTCTCTCCAGATCCTTCCCAAATTCTGCACACAAGGCAGCCCTCATCTCAGCGAACGAACAGCCGGGTTTGGCCTTTCGAGTGAGCAGATACACCGCCTTGGCTCGTCCACTCAACCGTGTGCCCAAAGCAATTAGCAAATTTGCATCCCCCTCACACCCGTGCAAGCCGCAATTCCGTCGAACTCATCGAGCCACGCCTCCACGTCACCGGCCGCAAATTGCTCCAACCGGGTCAACTCCATCGCGAATGGTCACGGCACCAGTGTAGCGAGAACGACACGACAGGGGGGTAGACGTTTATTGCACACCGAAAATGGGCACATGAGGGTCTCACGCGCGCCATCGAATATCGACTAGATTTCCGTCCCACCACGCAACACAGGTACGGATGTTAGAGACGAGCCAGTCCTTTCGCCTCGGGAGCTCTGACTTGGAAGTCCCGCCTTCCTGTTTTCGCCTCGATCTCCACTTCTCTGTACCCGATTTGGATCGGCCAGGAGTCGTTCGAGAGCTCTCGACTTGCTTGTTCT
>CALYDF020006304.1:0-13537 GCA_944474145.2 Dicrocoelium dendriticum
TGTTGAATTTGTGAACGGCCTTGGTGTGTGCCATCCTTGCTGCGACAGTTTTGTTTTCTCTAGTCCCGGCACAAAGGTTACCGGTGCTCTTTCCGGTGTTTGCTTGGCGGCAACCGATGCTACGTTGCCGGGTTGCTCACTATTGCTGGTTGACTGTAGCTTACAGTCTCGAGTGTAGCGAACAGACTACTAGGTGCAGCCCACAGTACAGAAGTTGAGGCAGGCGCGCTGCAGGCACTGTTTTTACTTATAGGAGGGAGAGAGAATGGAGTTGATACTGCTGGAGGTTGAGTCGTTGGGGTTCGGTTGGGACGCCTGGCTCGCTTTTTCGGCCTGAATTTGCGTCGTTCTTGTCCTTACGAGCGAGAACCGGCCGCTTGTGCATTTAGTAAGGTTCACCTTGTGCTCACTGGTTCGCAGCATATAAGTTCTTAACTCTGTTGCAACTGTAGTGGCAGCGCATAAAATTACTGTTCCTGTATTCCCACCGTAAAACTAACCAGTCTAACAATGAGTTCAAGTGATGCATCTGTTCCGCGAAACGCAACCTTCACAACTGCGTCGATGGTGTCTGGGTGTGGCAGGCCTCTAACTGTCAGGTAGCACCATCGGATGATGCAACTTGAAGCACCAGGATGGATTAAACCAAACAAGTAACACGTGGTAAACTAAACTTGAGAAACATTAAAACCCGCACCTCAAATCCTACCTAAATAGAATGTGCGAAATCAGTGTGTTTACCGTATATTTTAAGGACGTCTCCTGGTCCAGGTGTCAGTTAACAACTACCAAAGTGGAACGTATCACTGGTTGCATTTCCTGAGTTGCTGTGCGGTCACACCTAAGTAACTGATACGGTGCAAACATTTCACTATATACAGACTTTGGTATTCGTTGAGCTGCATTTTCATGGGATAAACTTGCGTATCATATTCTACACAGGAAGAAGGTTGGTATTACGGTCGAAAAAACGGCATTTACTTCAAAGTACCCATAAAATGGCTTCTACATCGTATCACCAGCTATCCAAACGCCGAGTACAACCTATCCATCCTCTCATTCATGCTTTGTATATTTCCTTAGTAGTCTGAATTATTTTGAACCAAAGCTGTCTTTCACTCTTCTATTACTAGTCTTCCACTGCTAGCCACACCAAATTGAAAAGCTATTATGACGGATTGTGAAATTACGGTAACTGAAGTATTTTTATTGTCATGGGATGTACAATGCAGTTACTGACATTGTACCATGCTTTAAATTTCGCTGTAGCTTTTCACATACAATAATATTCTTCGAAATTTACCTTAACTTGCTGGGGCGACATCCACATACCTCATACATGCTGAGATTTGATTTTCTTCCTCGCCATGAATGAGGCGGTATATGATGGACCATTGGATTTGTTTACTAAGCGGAGTACTGCCATTTTATGCTAGAACGAATCGGCAGTTGTAGAAGGAAATTGTTGCACGCTGCAGCTAGCCGCAACCTGCGGAAACCTCTAATAAACACTTCCTAGCCGGTGAACCGAGGATCTCCTGTCTGTTAATGCTCCGCTGTCATATGCATTGATACACTAACACACACGACCAGGCAACCACGTGGTCACTTTATTGTCCCACGTACATCCGTGTCTTAGTGACCAGCTGGTTGTAGGACACCTACAGTCTGTTTCAGCCATATCACCAACTCAACGACTGTCAAGCGCGCACGCGCGCTTCCGTGGTAGACTGCGGGCAAAGGTCGCGTTCACTGTCTGCCTTCCTGCGGCTAGCCTGTCTGGAGGGAATATAAATCAGTCAGTAGATCAATAAGTTCTGTGACAAGCCGGCGAAATGTGACACTCAACCTTGCGAATCCCAAAGGACGCGTGTCTAGATGAGTCAGAACGCACGCAGACGCCCATCCGCAGTTCCTTCCGGCTGTACTGACGAAGATTTTGGTTCCTCTTGGTCATCACAACAAATGGTCTGGTCTCGAGAATTTACTAAAAAGTAATTTGTTTATTTGTTTGCTTTCAGATCCTTGTTTTCTTCTCGGTAGTATATTCGGTATTTTCCGTCCCAGCCGCCTTGGCTTGGCTACACTTTTCCGGCTGATATGAAATGGGGTGGCTGGAACGAATAGAGAATCGGGTATTCCCAATTGATTGAATCACACCGCGTGGAATATGTAGCGGCAACTTATAATAAATGTCATCCTTAGGGAGGGTGTTGCAAACTTCCTAATTCGCTGCGGTACTTAGCGTGCTGGAGTTTACCAAAGAAGTTGTCACGCTTTAAATAATTTCATTACGTTTGATCAAATCTAAGCTGGTGGTGTTTGCTTCAGGGCACCATCTTTTCAAATTGCTAATTCTGACTATGCTCTGTGATTTCTTAGCTGAAAACTATGGTGGTAGGATACCTGCGCTCCGGCAGAACCGGGCTTACATTTGTGTAACTCAAAACGGTCGGTTGATGAAAAGCGTTAAGGATTAAGCAAAACAGTTCTCTACCAGCGGGTACATTCCGTTGTGTAACTCCTGGGATTGGAGGGCAATGTGATGGCAGGAGTGTACGACCCATGCATCATAGCTTCAAGTCAAGTCAAGAATTCGTTTTTTGCACCCATTAAGAGGGAGTTTTCAGCATATTTGCTCGACTGGGATAAGTTATAGTGGAAGGCACTTGCGTCAATGGTGTCCAGGGGATGTTTTCTGTCGAAGTGCATTGTGTGACACATGAGTGCCAAGTATGGTCGCACTGTCGGGTACAAATTGAACTTGGGCGAATGCAGTACTGCTTTTCCGTTTTTTATTGGAGACATCATGACTACTTAAACTGCGTGGTTGTGCGAGGTCTAAAACAATCTGCGACTGGAAGGCTTGCAACTATGTGACCGAGCCACATGTAACGCGTAATCTGTTCGCCAAAGACATTCGTTAAATCACTATATTGTCACCGGGTACTTAATTAGTTGTTCGTGAACATACTGATAGAGAAACTCATGTGCATTCTTATTAGTGTCGGGATGTATGTATAAGTTTTATGCGCATAGGTTAAATGTACAGATCAGTGAGATTGTTAATCAGACCATCAATTTGAATGGGTTTGAAGCAAACCTAATGTGATTGTCCAGATGGTACTTGAAATGTGTTGTTTCAGCAAGAAGTAAACTCAAGTTCTGCAAAACCAAATATTCTAGCCAGGTTGAGCAGTTAGCGCTTACTGCGAAAACGCGCCAACACAAATGCGTTGAAGTAATGCAGAGTTGTCTCAAAATCAATCGATGTTGTTTCTATATCCTACCAGAATTGCTAGAAGTTGCTCGAATAAACTTTTAACTGGGAATATGTGAGACAGCATAAAGCAACAATGTAACATTAAAGCGATGATTGCCATATTCGCAACTGATCAATGTTGTGTTCGCAGATGCATTGTTCGAGTTTCTACGACTGCCCAGTGCTGTTGTGGTTTATCGAAACCGACTTGACGTGCCAGGCACGGATGTTCCAAGTTAAGGTTCCGTTGATTCAAACTAAGGGATTGTTTTGTGCTTGGTTCACCCAGCCGCGTCGACAGAAAGAACTCGCACCGACTCTGCACACACACGCTCTATTCACAAATCTGAGGCAAAGTACAATTAGCTACGTATATAAAACTCACTCGCCCACTCGATCAATCACCTTATCGACCGCACTGAGGCAGGCGATTCGGTTCCCTTCCGCTTTCAGCCACCACCACAACCTTTCCTTTTTCTTTTTTTCGTAGTTCTTGTGTTGCAGTATCCATATACTAGTCCACTGCGGACAAGCTTGCGGTCCATCCTGTGCCTGAATTGGAGCTGCATTAAATTGTTACCGAATGCGGTAGAACGCGTATTTCTTCCCAATTGCAATAGATAAGGGTCCTCTTGTGTCCTTTTGACTTCAATAAGTTATTTTTTGCTTTCTTGATGGCGTTCACCACAGCCTTCCCCGTTGGACGCACCGTGACGTCGTTCCCACTTTTGTGTCAACTTTGTTTCACACTACACTGCATTCCGTTGTATTGTTTCCCTGGCGACGTACTCACAGGGGCTCTTGAATCAAGTCTTGACGGTACTGACAATCCTTGAATCTGGAGTATTGCAGAAATGCAATGCTGATCTGCTTGATTATCCATCATCAACATCATCATCATCATCATCATGCACGTCAGCAAGAGGTGGGAAACATCTCAGCTACTGTGCCGCAATACCATCTGAGCTACCAGCAAGGGAAAGGCATCATTCCGGTAAGCTACCAGCCGGCTACCAGGTAACAAGAAACATTATTATGTTTTACGCTGCTAAAAGCGATCGTAGATGGAGGGAAGCCAAAAGAGATGGGTAGGGACAAAGAAACTCATAGCGGGAACGCCACTGAGGTCGGCTCCTTGCTATATCAGCAAGTGTATCCAGCCAAACGTGTTCATCGTCTTTTGGACCCCAACCAGGCAGCCGTGACGATCCAACCGAGGCCAGCTCAGAAGTAAAGGCCTTCATTCCTCTCGACCAAGTCATCGCTTGACTACCTCTCCTCTGCCTCTATCCACACACCCGGTGAGCAAACAACACACGTCGTGGAAGTCGGTGGGGTGGCATGCGCAACACGTGGCCCAGCCATCGGAGCCTGGTGCGTGAAATGACGGCGCTGAACAGCTCAGATCCTTTTCCTGTGCCGGAAGCAAGGTGTCGAACACGCCCGTTGCTCACTCGGTGTTCTCAACAGATGTGAGCCCAACCGCGAAGGTACCGATGGTCGAACGTTACTAGACTCTATTTGTCCGCCGATCTTAGGGGCCAGGTTTCGCAACCGTACAGTAAGGTCGAAAGTACCGCTGCATTGTACACTTTGCGCTTCAGGGTGAGGATAATGTCGCGCCGCCGCCATAGGTGGCGAAGGTTAGCAAAAGCACTTCGAGCTTTTGCTGTACGGTTCGTGATCTCGTCTTCGATCCCAAGGGCGCTGATACAACTTCCCAGGCAGTTGAATTTCCGAACGACTTCTAGCTGATCCCCACCAAAGGTCAGCGCAAGAGGCGATCCCTACCAATCTTGGAGGAACGCTTTGCGTTTCGATGGTACAAAGCAAAGCCCGAAGCGGCTGACAGCCAGTGTTAATATGTCCAGCACGGCTTGGCACGTCTGGGAGCTGTCACAGATGAGGGCAATGTCGTCTGCATATCCAAGTCGAGAAGTCGTTCTCCTGGGAGTGGCTCCACACCTTCCAATTCATGTCCCGCAAATGCAATCTCCATGACTTCGTCAATAACGAAGTTGAAGAGAAAAGGTGACAGCGGGCATCCTTGTCTCACACCGCTGGAGATATTGAAGGGTGGCGACAGGTTACCGTAAGCCCTCTCTCTGTCCGTGCTACGCACGTAAAATGCTCGGATAATATTTACATATTTCTCGGGCACACCTTTCCTGAGTAGACAATTCCAAAGGGCACATCGATCAACCGAATCGAAGGCACCTTTGATGTCGAGGAACACGACTACGGTGGGCCGCCAATATGTGTGGCGATGCTCTAACAGCTGACGCAAGGTGAAGATGTGGTCGATGCAGCTCCGACCACGACGAAACCCGGCTTGCTCCTCACGAATCTGGATTTCAGAAGCGACAGTCAGTCTGTGAAGGATTACGGAGGCGAGTACTTTGGAGGCGATGGAGATCAGACTGATTCCTCTATGGTTGCCGCATTCCAAACGTGAGCCTCCTTTGAAGATGGGAACAGTAACGGAGCGGCTCCAGTCGATTGGGACAGTTAACTGCTTCCACAGTTTTAATAGTAATTCATGTAAGGCATCAACAAGTGCAGAGCCTCCCAATTTGAAGACGACTGGAGACAGCGCATCTGCTCGCGCGGCTTTGTTCAACTTCAGCAGTCCGATCTCACGTTCGACCTCTGAGCGAGAGGGTGGATCCAAAGGGACAACCCACGGAGCAGGGCGATCAATGGCCGACGAAGAATCGAACAATTCTAGCCGATTAAATTGCTCTCCAAAATGCTCAGCTTAAGACTCCAAATCTTTTGACGAATTGTGGATAGGCTGTCCACTTTTATCACGTATAGTTTCACTAACACCAGGTCTCCTGTTGCCCGTTTCCCGTAGCAGACGGAATGACTTACGATGGTTGTCAAGGGCAGCGGCCACTTCCATCTCCGATGCACGATGAGACCACTAAGATTCGCGGTCTCTGTTCAGGCTAGCACGAAGTCTTGCTCGGAGCTCTTTGCGAGTTTCATTGTGTTCGCTTCCACCCGGGATATGTCGACAAGCGTCGATAAGTTCCAGAGACCGCGAAGAGACGCAATGTCTATGTTGGCGATTAGACATATCACATGAGGATTTGCCTGCTGCTAGTAAGGTCTGGTTAACATGTGACCAGTGACCATCAATTGTCCCCAGTGAGCGCTTACGCAACTCGCATGTCAGCTTACTTCGATACGCATTCAGAACAGCTGGCTTTTTCAGTTGGCTGGTGTCAATGCGCTCACAGCGTTGTCGTGAGGGTCCGCAAAGACGGATCCGCATGTCAGTACACACAAGTGCATGATCGGTGTCCCCACATGTGCTCCAAATCGAGCGACAGTACTGGATGTAGGCACTACAGCGGTACTTGATAGTAATGTGAACGATCTACGTCCAAGGCTGGTTCGAGGCTGGTGCGCACCAAGGCATCCTCCGGCGGGTGGTGTGTCGGAAGTTAGTGCTCGCAAGAAATAAGCAGACATCTTCACACAAATGAAGTAACCGCTCACCGTTATCATTACGGGACCCTGCACCGTGCTGACCGCCCAGATGCATTTCATCAGTGGACAACTTTCCAACTTGTGCGTTCATATCCCCCGCCAGCCCAACAATGTCCGTGCTTCTTCTGTGGCGAAGGAGCTGGGTCAGTTGGCGGTGGAATCCGTTTTTATCGAAGCATCGCTACAGTTTGTGGGCGCGTAAGCAGCGATGATGAATAGACACCTTTTAGTCCCGCGCGGCTTCGAAGCTTTGAACGAGCCAGCCAATCGGACCGCACACATCCGGCTACTGATTGGAATGCACTCAACCAGAGCAGCTTCATCCCGGGGACTCAGGGCAATGCTCGAAGCCGCATCGTCACCGGATAGGCGCAATGAGAAAACACTGCTTGCGTCACCTGAAGGGGATCGCTTGATTATCCAAGTTATTTGTAATCGCTCTTGCGAATGTTGGTCCCTTTCAGGCTCGACTGAACGATTCTCGTCCCCTCGGCGGCAGTGGGTAGAAATATACGATCGACCTTCACAGTATCCTACAAAATGCTCCATTATTTTCAAAAGATCCGGTTCATTGTCCCAAAGATCCCAGGCCTCCATTATCCGACTTGCTTCAGAGCCAATGGCGTATCTGAACATTGCCAACTGGTATGGCCTTGCATATTCATCTAACTGGATCAACGCTACGAATTCCATCCAATATCCTTTCTATACTTTTCAGTTGTCCAAAAATGTGCTTTCTCTCAATTCTAGCGGGGTTGGCAATGAGATCAGTGTTTGCTGCTCAATGGCGAGCAAGTTTTGCACGTTTGACACCATGTTTTGTGCTTAGTTCACCCAGCCGCGTCAACAGAAGGAACCCGCACCGACTTTGCACACAAACGCTCTATTCACAAATCTGAGGCAAAATACAACTAGCTGCGTAGTTAGTACTCACTAGCCCACTTGATCAATCGCCTTTTGGACCGCACTGAGGCAGGCGATTCGGTTCCCCCAGCTTTCATCCACCATCACAGGGATCACGAATTGTCAAACGTGAAAGATCAAGAAGGTAAGCCAGTAGACATCATCAGCAACTTCCAGGACACATTAAATGAGGATCCGCGACAAAGTTTGCGTGAAATTTCCCGCATCTTGATCTTCTGTAAACCACCGTTCAACGCCATCTGCGCCAATCCCAAGGGATCCAAAATCTCGGACAGTTGGTGCCACACAAACTGATTGTTGATCAAATTTGTACTCTTGTGCCCTCTCACTTTCATTGCTCAAATGAGGTCGCATTAATTGATGGTTGCACGGTGTCGTAACTAGAGACCAAAATGTGTGCGTCGTGTCATGCACTGCAGGAAGCGTCAGTGGATCACCGCAGATGAAATGCCAGTACAAGTCTGGAACAGTGAACTGCATGGCAAAACAATGATGTCGTCGGCAAAGTGGGTTCGCCACGGCTTCATCTATGGGGAACTGCTACCTGACAACTTCACAGTGACGGCCGATATCTACTGTCAACAACTGCTAAAAGATAGTTGACGAACACTACTTCTCCACTTCTCCACAACTTCTCCTGACTAACAGCTCAAGTCTTCAGGTGGCAAAGGTGACGCGTCTCAAGATTCATCTGCTCGGTATCAAGCTCTTATGCCTCCAGCATATAGCATGGAGCTTGCTCCTACTGATCAACATCTTTTCCGCTGGCTGAACAATCCCATCAGGGATAATAAATCCGATGACCACGATCAGATCGATGCGTAACTTGCCCAGTACGTTAACACTCAGGCCAGCTCGTTCCATAAGAGAGACGTCGATAACTCGCCTGGGAGTGGTCAGTACGTCTTGGATGAACGATAATTGGATTAACTAGTTCTGCTTGTTTGAAATAAATCATGATAGAACATAGGCGTAAAAATTTTCAATTGATTACGATAGAACCCAAGAATAAAATGCAATACACCCGAAGCATTTCAGTACAGGAGGAACCAAGCAATAAGGCAGTTTTATACACTCCGGGGGGGGGGGGTAAACATTCAACAGTCACACTACACTCTAATAGTGCACATGCAAGTTGTTACAAAAAGACAACATCTAAAGTAAGCAAGTGGTGTCATCGGTTAGCAAATATCCAAGCAGTTCCATGAATAACTACATATGAGTTTGTCGAATAACACACCAACTAATGGATAACCAACGAACCGTGATTTTCAGCCCTGGCCTTACACTTTGCCGAGATGTTAGGCAGAAGAAATGGATAATTCTCCATTTAACTGTTCACCAAAGCCGATATGAATTCATGCGTTGTGGTTATTACACATCAAAATATAGAACTTCACTACCTGGAAGTAACTTCTTTGGTTGCCCTATAAATACTCTTAACCGCATCCCCTACCGACTTGAAAACATTACTGGAGAGCATTATGTACGAAAACACGCACTACCGGGAGCTGGACTCAGTTAGCTAGTAACGGATAAGTAACAAACTTACAAGGTGTGGAATAGCTTTTAGGGATATTTCGGTTGCGTGAATAGGTAACGAAAAGTAATTGCCCATCATCATTCATGGGCAATTCACTGACGCGCGGAGCTGTAGACCTCTGCGCATGATGGGAAGGCGATGACAGTCTGTAAACATGAGAAAAGTACCGTGCTGGATACATCAAGCGACAGAGCAAGGTTGGCACCACATTTGACCTCGCAAAGACAGGTCTGGGCTTTGTAGGATGATCCTGCGTTTGTGCGACCAATTGAAGCTAACGTCATTTTCCTCTTAACGTTAAGGCACCAGCGTACGAAAACCATAAAGCGACAAAAGCAAAGACAGAAATAATGACAGAATAGCTCCTTGAGAGGCAACGTATTTTTGTGAACTCTAACGAACTTTTGCCTGCAAAGCGTGTAAGTTGGACGAGTTAGTTGTACGATTATAATAATATTAGTAGTAATAATTATGGTTTATTCGAGATTTTAAGAAACACACCTAGCTATAAATATATCGGGTAGGAGCCCAAAATCCTCAAATCAGATAAAATGCATAGTGGCGACTCCCTGTCAAAGCGCTCTCACAAAGCACAAATGTTTGTTACTTTTATCAGTCAAAGTGGGAACCTCACTACCCTGCATTCCTGCGTTAATATATCAACTGTTGGTTAAACTGAACATCGCAGCGACGCGTTCTTGCGAATTCAGGAGTTTAGATATTTTAATATGCAACGTTTCAGTGCATCTATTATCTAAATATTCACTCGGTTCATTTTGCAGCGGTCATTTGGAAAAGTTGAACTCAACTGTTGGGTCTCGCACGTCATTAACTTTAGGCCACAGAACTTGCAACTCCGGGAACTGCAGGCAGACATGGATAAAGTACGCAAACCAAACAAACTCAACCATAATCTTGCAGAACTACAAATATTCTAGTTGGTCGTAGGTGTTGGAGAAACCAGAACGGTACATAGATTTTCCCCAAATATCCAATCATGGTGGGAATGATTGCCCTGAGAAAGCTAGTTAATTTCCAGCGGGTTTGAAAGCTAAAATTTTGATCAATAATATAACACCAGTAGCGGGTTAACTTTAATCTGGCTCCCTCATTTTTCGTTGGATTGGTGCAAAAGTCCGCATACTCGAGAGAGGCACGATGTCTGGTTCACCAGCGATCAGACTACCAGACTACAACAACTGGCTAGCGATTCCGCGATTGACCTAGTCGCTCTAAAGTATCAACCATCGCAGACAGCGTGTCTGAAGCTAACTGCTTTTAGCTTACCGCTTGTGATTCCATTCTCTAGTATAAAAGGAAAACAACAGATAAAGCTTGACGGGCGAAGAAAACTTAAACGATGGAATTTGGACTGGTTTACAGTCGGCTTTAACATACTAAACTAAAAGAAAATTAAACCGCTTGGGATTTGCAGCCGGGCTTTCCACCAAAGCTGAGACCCGTACACCAAGCTCTTGCAGTTTTGGTTTTGTAGAGTCCTTTTAAACTTCACTTGCCACAGCGACTGAGAGCAGCCTCCACACATTTGTGCCACGTAGGGACAAGGCTGACTTATATTGCATGTTCCTAACTATACTTGTCACTACCCGATGTAAAACTAAAGTATTTATACTAAGAAGAAGGTAAATGTTTTGCGATCATTCTACTCTATATCAGTAGACACACTGTCAACAGGCAAGTGAATCTGGAGCATGGACTCTGGAATAAGGCCACTTCGAGTGACGGGACTTGGGAGAGAGGCAGGTCCGCACTTGCTAGTCATCCATTGACAAAAGTTGAAACTACATGAATAGCAGCCTGAGAAACGCATGAGCAGTGGTCACACGGTTATCACCCCGCGACGGATCCCCTTGAATATGTGTAAGTCAAGAGAACTTTACATCTCAAAGATCTCAGTAACGTCTAAAGTTTCCAGGTTACTTCCGCCATATGTGCAGTATGTCAACGACCACTTCGTGTGCAGGTGAACATATATCAAGAGAAGTAACGGGTGTGGGAAAGCATGGTCAGACGGTTTGGTAGCTTAGGTGCCAGCTACATCACAACCTTTTCGGCACATGCGATTTGTTGCCCCCTGAGTGACTTGTCGGACCATTTGTGTTAGAAACATAGGAAGCAGTGGCTGACAATAGATAAGACAACCTAACACTTGACAATTCCGATAGGGCGGAATAGTGCAAGAATTGGAAAACGTTACTGACATCAATGTGAAGTACATGTTGTTGGATTAACCAAGAAGTTCGGCTGTGCAAATCGCTTGTTGACGTCTTGTCGAAAAGTCTAGAGGGATATTTAGAGTAATGTAAATGCAATAGTGCATTATCAAAATACTTTGCACTTCGTTAAGGTAGCGGATGTATTGGCGTTCGTCGGGGGAGGCTTTCCACATTTAGCACAAACGGACAAAAAGGAAACGGTGTGGCATGCCAAGTTAGATGCGTGACAAAATTTAGTCAATGGCTTTTCAGTGTGGTACTGCTAGTAGATCTCGAGAGTAGGCGACAAACGTGTTTGAGATTCCTTAATATCTGATACGCATTATCAGACTACATTGTAGGCATGGATGCTGTCCACTGTATACTCCATAGTTTTAGTCTCGGTTGGCGAAGTGAACTACCACCATATGTTCTTAGGCTTCCAGCGTTGCATAATGTTGCCTGCGGTACGATTATAATTCTGATAGGCTTACCAGGCTTGGATGGTTGATTCTTAATCGGACTTAAGTAAATGTTTGTCATCTCAACCTGACGTGAATAGCCCGGATCATTTTGAGTCAGCCCTAGTAGATCGCATTCGATAGCAGCGCACTTCATAACCTGATTCCACAAATCGCATTAAAGGGTGTAATAACGATGCATGTTCAAGACATTGCACTTTCCGCGTCGAAATGGAGCAGATTCGTAATTGTTTGTCTCGTCGTGCAAAGCTATATAGTTTTCTGTTTTCTTGATTTTTATTGTTATCTTGTGATCATCGGAGAATAGTTGGAAATGCGGAGTAGTCAGTCTCACAAATTTTCATAGTGTCGGATGGAGCACTGCGAACTCACACTCAGTTATCGCTGTATGAGGAATTAGACTCAACAAACTAGGAATAGGATACCGATTCTATATCATTGGAGATTGTAAGGTAGAGTAGGGAGAGGCAGATGATAAAACGCCTTTGGGAAGTCGATAAACAGCGACAACACCCCCAACGAATTCAGTTTAGCTTGAACGTGCAATTACTTCATCAGTGAGGTAACAGCGGTTCTGGCAGGATCCACACTTCTCCAGCACAAAGATGTTTCATCTATCCAAGATGCATCTGTTATAATGGCTTCCAAGATTCTGGAAAGCTCATGAAGTGGGTTGTCGTGTGGTGGTTAGGCGTCCCTGTACGATCTCTCCTCTTACTAGTAGTCTTGTAGCTTCCGTGCTTTAATATTGTGGTAACTCCTTTATCCTCGAGTCATGGCAAGGCGCATTCATTCAAATATACAACAACAACATGTGGATACCGGGGACAAGTCAGGATCGTCCCGCATCTGCCGATTTCGTACCAGTTGTTTCCCCTTTCATGCACCTCTTACTTTACTTCCACCTGTTTACGGTGTACGCGATGTGCCCAATGATTATTGCCAGCAATCCCAGTCAGCTGTTTTCAAACCCGTAAGTCAAAATATATCCATTACAATAACAACCTGCTCCTTTCTTGAGCACGTATCCTCTGCTTATCACTGTCCAATCTGCTAGCGTTTACATAACTACTTAACGGGTAAGAGATAGGTGTTATCCGCCCAAAACACTGCAATACACAGCAGGTTTTGGGCCCGTATGCACTCAGGTAGAGAAAGCTGTACTGCCACTCAAATTTGCGACGCTTGGAAGTCAGCGTAAGCAGACTCTTCCCAAGTATATGGTGGATATTTCGAATGGTTTGTTGCTACCAGTTGGTAGATAAGACTACGAAATTTTGGTAATGCAGTCAGCGCACCCATCCCATATTGTACGTACCGCGCTCGAACCCCAATGCGCCAACATAGTGTGTAAGCTTTCCAGGGTAAATTAAATGTATTCCTTCCAGATTACCGGTATCTTGCGTAGAATGTACTTTCGCGCTCAAAGATAAACATAGCCGCTTTGGTAAGCAAGTGACTAACCAATTCTCATCATTTGACTGTTGCATTTTGAAAGGCGTTCAAGCACTTTGCATGAGGGTGAATTCAAGTATAAGCCACAAATTTCCTGAAAGCTTAGTTGTGAAATGTAATAAGCGGATGGTTTATGCTGTAAGTACCTTTAACTGTC
>CALYDF020006305.1:0-13552 GCA_944474145.2 Dicrocoelium dendriticum
GATCGCCATGTGCCTTGTTTACGGACGACATGAAGATTTGGAGCGAAATTGACGCTGCCGATGACTGTGTCCTACTTCAGCAAGACCTAAAGCGCCTATCCACATGGTCTGCAGAAGTTCTTCTCCTGAGCAACTTAGCCAAGTATGTATTAATGTGCCTGGGGAAGGGTGCTGACGGCCGAACCTACACCCTTGACGGATAACCGCTATTTCTCACACTCTTTGTGAAGTACCTAGGTGTACTCTCACGCTACGATTTGAAGTCCGTAGACAACACGAACAGGCTATATGGTAACGGACTGCGCATGCTTTGGACACTCAAACCTAGCTTCGGCACATGGTCTGAAGAGGTTGCCACTCGCCTCTTCTCTTCCATCATTAGACCAATGCTAGAGTACAGTTCGCCCGCCTACTTTCCGATTACCCGAGGCAAGGCACAAAAGATCGAGCTGGTCCAACAGGTTGCTACCGGGCTCATCCCGATTTTACGTGACTTGGGTTATGAAGACCGTTGGATGCGAGTGGACCGCATTTTGACCTACCGTATTCTACATCTCGGTGACTTCCCCATGCTGAGGCCAATGCTGCACTTACGAGGGTCATGCAGCACACGTGGACACAGATACAAAATAGTCGTGCCGGATGTGAAATGAGTTCTCGACTCACTGTGCTTCGAACAGAGAGTTGTAAACATTTGGTACAGTTTACCTGAACATGTGATTGGAGCAATATATGTGCAACAGTTAAAAACTTTGTTGGATTTATATGTTACCACTATTCGATTCAGAGAACGATTGCACACTTACGATAACATATCACATTTGTGATTCCTGAAATATCTTACGTCAGATATTTGAAATTTTACATGAGAACGACAACGATATTCACGGTCGACAACGTTTATAACGTTTTTCACCATATTTCGAAATAGTTGTACCGAATTCCTTTCTACTTGCTTCATAATACAGTATTCAGTATTCAATAGGTCTTCAGTGCTCCCTGCTACCAGTTAAAAAGATGGAACCACTTATTAGCACAACAACCCTGCTGGTTGTGCAGAGCACGAATGTTGAATTTGCTCGTGATTCGCTGAAGCCCCAGTGGATCAACATGAAGGTGATAATATATTTCTTCATTTTTAACCGTTGATGACCTCCCCAGCATCTCTTACGTTTTCCGTAGATGCATTGATAGTCCAGCAAATATAATGTGCAGTTATGTTGTATCTTGTTAAAAATGTCGCCTTAAGCCACCAAATTAAGGAACAACTGTAAGCTGTGAGGAAATAGAAGTGGTAGCAAAAACTACTTGACAGTCCGTTTCTGAAGTACACATCGTCTAAAAGCACATTGCGGTAGTTGAACCGTATCTTCACATATTCACTGAATAGGGAGCAAAAGGTCCCAAACCTTAACTTCTGGGTTAGAAATGCACAAATTTTTAGCTTGGTTCTACAACAAATAATACTCGCTCAATAGTTACAAAGTGTAGACATGCTAGTTAAAGTGATTTCTGATTCGTGGCATTTTCTGACCAGAGCTCACGTCCAGTGACCTTTTTTCCGGCAGAAATGATGGAGTGTGAGTGCGCACCACTCCCAGATTAAAAATGAAATTAAAATTTGATTTATACTCCCTAGTTTGTGTTAATCAGTATCTTAGGTGAAAGTTGCCAAATTTAATTTTTTTCTATAGATGTATCAAATCATGAAATAGGGTTACTGATAGCACTTGCCAACTTTTCACGCCCATACCTTTCAATCTTCTACATTCTGACGTCAGAGGTGAGCTTAAGTTCCACGGAAATTGACAGTTCTTATCATAACTAATCACTGGATAGGATATTTGACCTAAAAGTATGTATAAAATAAATACCACGAAACAACCTACAAGGCGGATGAGACCATGACATCGAAAAATTTGATATCATTCAGTATGTTCCACGCCCCAAATCTAAGTGGTGAAAATCAGTTATAAACGATATCACTTATTTTCTGATCATTTAACTTTTGGTAATCCAACTCTATCTACCCTGTTCCTAAGCGGACCAAATATTTGGATACTCATTGGCTGATGGACCTTAACAGGATCACAAAGATTACAGTAACTTTTTACTTTCCTCGATGATTCGGTTGCGATTCGGACATTTATGATTAAAATGGTAAATAGTAGGTCAGCAGCCAGTGGCTGAAAGCATACATTATACCAGTTAGCAACGAAGTCGGGTTCACAGTAGTCACGGAGCTACATGAACTAGCTAGACACATGCGGACAATCCGCTATTGAATGATATTCGTAAGTATAACCCAATAATTACAGCGGTCATTAATTTCACAATTATGATAATTAGTTAAAAGCACTCGTGCGTGAAATCTGTACAATCCGCTTAGATTTTTGATGCTAAAATTTTACCTATTTATTTTGCAAGTAGTAATGTGCGTTGAAAAACCGTGGAAAGTTCTTAATAAGTGTATCCGATTTATTTCATCATATGTTGTACAACAAGCTGATGTATAACAAAACATGCAATTTCACACTTAAGTTTCAGGTTACTTACCTAAAATCAGAAACCATGCAAACTAAAATGCAAAAGGAAAAATAGTTTCGGCATTACCAATTCACAACAACCAAGTACTTTAAAGATCACATAAATCAATTGTTTCTGTAAAGTCGTAATAGTTAAATATTCAGTTTGACCTGTAGACAAGCCAATGCTAAGATTAGATTGTAGGATCAACGTCCTGTGCGCGAGCCGCGGTTATGTATTACTGTCATGCACTCACCAGTGTACATGCATTCGGTTTACAAAAAATTACACCTCAAACAGTAAGTTATCCCGTTTAATTTCAGGCTTTTCTTTACATTGTTAAGTTACATAAAAGGAGACTGGATTTAAAGGCATCCTAAAAGAGAAACCGAAATATATATAATACTTATAAGCGCAGCTCTTATATACCAATAACTTGGGAATTAAATACTGGTGTTATCGGGAATTCCTTTACAAAACCCAAATTTTATGAGCCATTCTGCGCTTATTAGGTTGCGAGAGTAGACTTTTTATATACACTATGCAAGCTGATGGGACCATTTAATTGTTCCTTTAATGCTTGATTGAGATAAAGCTGATATCAGTGCTATAAACACTAAGAAGTAACCTGTCGCATTAATTCAATTTTTTGATTGAAATACTCTGAAAATTCAATGTAACACTAGTTAACACGAAACCCTTGTGCGGTAAAACTTAGTGAACCCAAGTATTGGAATATTCCAGTGCTCATCCACAAAGCGTGTTATTACAAAAGTAAATGGCAAATTCCTTAAGCCACGGACATTTCAGTGTCATTCTCCACAAAAATGATTTCTGAAATATAATGCCAGGGTGGAGAGATAATCTGAACGCATCGCTTTTGTGCACATAGGTCTGGGTTCCGGAGGCGGATTGTGAGCTTTTCGTCTAGTGCTAATAAGCAAAAATCTACCGCTCATGTGTACCATCCAGGTACACGATATACGGGCTGAAAACATTGGCATGTATCAAATTAGTGGTTCAACTCAACTATATGCGCCAGTATGGCGCTCGCCACTCTTTTAGTTCCATCTCCACGCAGCCAAGTAGGGCCATGCACAAGGATTCTCTCAGACAGTCTCCTGGTTGTCCATTTGATATAACTTGTTCGACATGAACAAGTGATGGAGTATACACAGAAAACAGAATTGACCGAGAAATTATGTCCTTAAGCTGAAGCCTTACGATTGGCGTTGAATTAAATTTTAGCCGTAAGCTTGCTGCGCATTAGTTATGGTTTATGGCGTCGGATAAACTCCTACACACTGTCTGAGCTTCTCCATCAACTTGATCCAATCTCTTTCCAACCGAATCGGTTTTATTCCTTACTACTCCGCACTTCATGTTTTACCGAATAAAAGTTTCTCTATAACCATTTCACTCAAATCTTCCACTAAGGATATTCAGCTCGTCCGGATGCGTTTCATCATTACATATCCGTCTTGCTCATAGGTTTAAACCTACATTCAAGTTCCGCTTCTGGTTTAGTGGGACAAAACGGGGAAATGTTTTTATTGGGCATTTCACTTGGTTTTGCTGTGCCCACTGTACTGGATCGACCCAACTGATATTTTGCTAATTTGGACGTCTAGGAAGGACATCGTACTAAGTCCCTTTAGATTACAGGGTAACTATAGCATTCTCATGCGTAGTTAAAATGGGATGAAAGTTGCTCTGTGCAGCAATGAATGCCTGTCACACAAAATTTAGCATCCATGGATAGGCTTAAATCTGGTAAAACCTTAATGACTCCGCTCAGGTAGATTTTCTCTACTTTGCTAATATATGCATTCACCCATTGCTCCCATCGCTTCTCCTTACTTTTGTCTGCATATCGACCCATTAAACTGAAATGTTTTGTTGCCAGTACTAAGCATGATTAGATGGTCCAACCGATTGCTCGAAAGAGCTACGTTAAACTAATATCATCGAATTGTTTCCCATAGATTGTGGATCGTCTCTTCATGAAGGGCGACATGACGTCCAAAGAATACATCGGTCTTTCGGTTAGTGAATTTATCATATGGAGTCTAACAAGCTGAACGTAGCAGAGAGACTGTGTCTGGATAAAATTTTTCTCACTGGTTCTAAAAGCTTGTCTAGCCGCTTGGCTGTTGTGTGTTAAGTTGAGATGCACATGTACAATATGGGCCTAATTGGCAGCCCCTCTTTATTCAAAACTGATAAGAAGTAAAGTTTTAGAATCAATGTTCTAAAGGGTCAAACTTGTTCAGACGTGGCAGAATAAATGCAATTTATTGTTACAGGAGTCGTAGAAGTTTACTAAATGGCTTATATTGCTTTACTTTGTCCTTATCAGTCTCATTATATTATAGTTTACGAGGTCGCTGAATATTACATCTATCTTGCTAATAAGTCAGCTTTATTCATCAAAACGAAATTCGTTACATTATCCGGCCTACAGAGTAGCACCTTCTCTTTTTGCTTAAGCTCTGTCAGAGCATTTAAGTGGCCTTTCTTCAGCAAATACCTGACAGTGCTTTCGGCTTGAAACGCTGATAACATGTCATAAGCAGGATATATATAAATTGCTCGAACACTGCTGCAAAGGAAGTCTTAATTGTAGACAATTTAGATACAAAATGTTCACCTCAGTTTTGGTGTACAACATCCACCGATAACGAGCTTGTTCACTGACTTTTCTCAGTTGTCTACGCATGGGATATTTTCTTATTTGAAATAGTCTAATGATCACGTGCTCAGAGGAATTAACCTGTCAGTTTACTTTTGCACCAATATTGAGGTAGAGAAAGCAACATTTTGGTTGTTTGATGATTGCATTTTGTGTTGTGTATATCCCAAGCATATTTCGAAATTACTCCGAGGAAATGGGATTAATCCGACTTACAAGTTGAATGAGTGTGACATCATTACTTCTAGACTTGATGATGTGAAGAGTAACCGGTACGCGCACACTGGAAAATTGACGCAAAAGTAAGCAAGCGATTCGTGGCATTTTTTCAATAAATGATCACAAAGCAGTAGAAGAAATGCCTAGCGACAATTTGGCATGAGTAAGGCAAACACTTATTTTCACCGACTAGTAAAAGTACCTACAAAATGTTCCTTCGTATCACCCAGATAAAACAAAGTTAGATCTATATACAAGAGGTCCAAACTGCTGTCCGTGTAGTTATTCAGGTCCACTGGAATTACAGGTGCAGTTCGAAAGTGTATTCTGGAGAGTTTACATTTAAGCCTATGTCAGAATCAGCTTTCGAGCAAGTTAAATCAGCTCTGACAGCCTTCAAATAAAACGAGATTATGCTACTCTGTAGGCCGGAAAATGTAGCAAAGTTCGATCCGATAGAAAATGGAGAATTATGAAGAATATAGATTGCATCCTCAGCGATGGCGCGAATTATTGTAAATAGTGATTTACATGCTCACAGCTTAAATTGCGGCCAGTCCCATAGCGTAGCGTTAATGTTAGGTAACAAATTGTGACTGTCTCTAATGCTATACCTTGTCCCATATTTGCACATCAAAGTAAGGCCTGAAACTTGAACTGGCTTGTGCATGACTTCAAGTAAAGAAACTATATAATGTTTAATCGGCCTGAAGTATACCGGGTCTGGTTTTAAGGACTTGCAGCGGTTCGAGAGGCCAATCACAGTAGACGATTAGTGGATTAACTCTGCAAATTCTACAATTGCTTTTGCTCACATGTTATTTCATTAATTTAGATCAAAACACAATAGCCTAAAGATGGTCTGGTTTTATCTTGTACAGAGTGGCAATGGAATCGTGGATCGTGAATGTTTTGAATAGCAGTCCAATGCTTCGACTAGCTTTAGTTACTACAGTTGCGGTGAGCTCTCTAAACTTTAGAGAAGCAGAATGCTGAGGACATTAGTCCCTACTGTTGCATGCTACCGGTTTTGATGGGTGAAAATATGGGTGGTGCAGCGCAATCAACCTATAGTCCGTCTGTCGACGCAAGTGTCCTGTTGCTGGCGACAGTGACAGGCGAATCCGAAACCGAATGCCGCCAAGCATATTGTTTTTCCAAACAAGACCAGTGTATCAGGTGCGAATGTACAACAAAACAGTAGGACGCTGAACTCCTCGGTTGAGAACGACATCTGCCATTTGGCAAAAAGTAGTCCAGAACTTACGAACCTGATCTCAAGGCGTTCGCATTGCGGTTCGTGTCAGTAACAGCTACGTTGTAAACAATTTTCCCTTCGTTATTAAACACATATGAGCCACTGTAGTGTATTGCGTCATATATATCCTTAAGACGCAATAAAATATTATTGGGCCAATAATGTTGCCCTTAACTCCACCATCCATTGCTGGTCTAGGCTCTGAATATTGATCATGTATTCTAACCACCTTGGTTTGTGTTGAAATGTATGACCACGATAACAACGGAACGCGGATTCCAACTGCTGCGATTTTATCTACAAGGTGGGAAACACCTTAAAACACTTTCTGCGGGTATAGGTATTTAACTAATGATGCTTTCGCCCACACTAAGGAGAGATTAAGATGGCCGCGAATGGTAAGGTTCCATGATTCTCCCGGGCGTTTCCTTAGAAATACTTATTGTGCGTTAATGTTTACAGTAAATCTACCAATTTGGGGCATTTAGTCCCTATGTAATTCTGCAAATAATAGAATTGTGCTTGATGGGCCGCAAGTTTCTAACACCGGTCTAGCTTTGTGGTTGTCTTCCACTATGAAGTTACATTGCTGGCTTTCATTGAGAGAACCGATTGAGCTGAAGAAGAGGGATATCTTACCCGCCTAGATTTGGTGTTATAGAAAGAAGACAAAGAATCGGGGCCTGTGTACTCATACTGTCTCAGAGAACGCGATTGTCTTTTTATATCGCAGAGTGAAAGGCTTATTTTAGAAAGTCGGTGTGTAATTCGAACGTACTGGGAGAAGTAGCTTTGTTAAAGCACAAAACCAAGGGCCAAATCAGGACCTCGGTAATGGAGATAGGGTCTTGCACCTTAGAGCCATCGGGAAGCCTGGTAAATGTTAGTTCATTCGTCGTACGATTTCGACACTTCAAAAGATCAGGCCGTTTCCGCTCTCTCTTGCTACCGGAAAATGCTTGAATAATCTCCATCACTTGTTTTTGCTGGCAAAGTCATAGTAGTTGATTAAGCGTTGTTGATGTCGTAGAACCAGTGAAAAAGTATTCCTCCGTCTGTATATTTTGCAAAGGACTTCAAACTACTTGGTATTCTTTGGTGGTGGGCTGTCAGAGTATTTCGATTTATAGGGCATTTATGTTTAAGCGAAGAGCATGTCAAGACAAGTGCTGGTGATAGTATAGAACTCCCTTTCAGCGATTTGAGGCCACCAGTAAAGAAGAAAATGTCCCAACGGAACGAGCTAATGAAATATGGAAATTGCTCCCAGTCAGTAAAGTTGTACACACGGTACCGTGTTACAAATTTGTATATGTAAAGAAGGTTTGGCGGCAGCGATTTAGACAAAAACACGATCAGCCTATGGTCACTATCGGGAAGTGTGCTTATTACGTTTGTGGGCTTATTTGATCTGCCCTGCGTGAAGAGAAGACGGAGTAAATGGTCCTCTCTGGTTGGCGACCGTACTAACAGTATCCAGGCAGAGGAATTGAGGAAGAAAACACATCTACCTTACATATTAGATGAGATAAGTGTACCAAAAGATACTTGGCATGTTGAATTCACCACTTGTGCGCTTGCTGTTTCCAGGATGCCCAGTAGCTTAAGGTAATACATTCAGTAATTTTTTGCCGTGTCTGTATCATAATCTGTTAGGTCGTTGACGCAGCCGATAAAAAAGTTGGTCATATCTATGAACAGAAACAAAACCGATTCTTGCTGTGTGCTAAGATAGGGAACTCCAAGTGTGCAATACAACAAACCGCCAAAAAAGAATAATCGTTACTGAACGAAATTTCGGTGTGCACAAGCTACGCGCAAGCGTGCCATTATCGACTATGTTTTTTCCACTACACTACGTACATGAAGAATCATGACCTATCACGTTCGTGCATATCTAACGGCTCTGACTGCCTGACTGATCCCTTTTGTTTGCTTTCGTAGCTTGCATTCCAATCAGCCTGAAGTTGTTCTCAATCTTTTGGTTTGCTTTCTCTCGATTGGTTTATCCAGCTTGAGAATGCCCTTGGATGCACTGCCAGAGGCGTTTATGTCTGATTTTTCGGCTTATCTAGAATTCCTTTTGTTATACTATCTAGCCTAGGCTCGTTCCCGCTCCTTGTTCGCTGTCCGCTCTGCACACATGTTGTTGGATCGGTGTTGCGCTGTTTGACTTCGTCCAAAATGTATGCGCTGGTTTCGGTTCTCGCTCGTTCCAGTGGCTCGTAAGACTCCTGCGTGATCGCTGCCTTCCGCACCAATACATTATGACTCCAAAGAGCGGTGAATTGCCATAAAATCTACAGTCTAACAAAATCAGAGCTATATTCGTTCCAAAGTTCCTTTGGAAGGACAACACTAAACATATGATATATGTTTTGGAAGAAATGGCCGATTTCACGCAGCAATTGAAATTAAACTTTCTCATCTATAAAAGAACACGCTAAATAAATTTACAAGCCTGAAAAATGCATGAAAAAAGTAGTTGAACCAGGTTCAGCAATCAATAGAACCATTATATATTAGGGTATAAAAGCAAGTACCTAAAAAGTCTTTAAATGAAAACACTATGTCCCAAATAGAAAACGGTATAAAACGAAAATCGCTTTGATGGACTCACCAGGATGTTCGTAACGAGGTGTGTAATGACGAGCCGACCTCGACTATTCAGGTTAATTCTGGTTGTGAAACGTTCGTCACATTATATCGTCAGTCTCGATTAACAGGCTATATCTAGTCAAGTAGGTGGATTACAGCAAAGTCAGCGTTTTTTATACACAGGTAATGTGGGAGCGGAAACAACTTAATTTTGGAAGGCGGTAAATGGCTGGCTCACATTAAGAGAGTGAAAGTTTCGCCGAAATTCTAGCCGACTCTGGTGTGTTGCCAACTTGAGCTGGTGACCCATAAAGTTCGTGTTGTGCTTGCGTTGTACTAGATTACAGCAGACATGTTTGGGTTCCCTCCAATTATTAGCTTGTCCATACTTCTATACCGGCCGCTGTACAATCTTAGATTCCTCAGCCAAGATGATAGTGGTGGAACAACCAATTGACGTGCTTCCTGGATCGTCGCTATGGAGTCTCAAGCGCCGCATGATCTTTCTTTTCCAGTTCCACCTGGCCTGGATTGCGTTGTTCACAGAGGCCCCACATATGTGTTAAGCAACAATAAACAGATAGATGGATCAGCACCTAAATGCCATGCACAGGATACCAACATGTTGGTTTCTAAAATTTTGAAGCCTGAGCAGGCCAGATCAGTCAGGATTAATACAAAATGTCGCGCCCCCGCGCGACTGCTTGCTTGTATTTAATCTGACGCACTTTAAATAAGCCGAATTAAACCGTAGCAGATTGTGGAGTGGCCAAAAATACACTATATCCAGGTCTCGTTAAAGTGCATATTGACCTCCTTGGTCGCGCTCGCTCGGCACACATTAACATTATCAGCGAAAAGCCACTAATCAAACGCTTTATCTCGTTAATTAACACGAGAAACGGATGTGGTCATAGTACTGATCTTTGCGGAAAGCTACATTCTACTTGAAACGGACCGGGCAGCGCACATCGAACACTGGCCAGCAGCTGCGGATTCTGTAAGAAGTTCCTAATCAATCCAAGGAGAGGATCCCAAACTCCATAGCTTTCGGGGCTTGAAGCAGAATGCAGTGATGCAGTCGGTCAAACACGTTTGATAAGTCGAGGTAAAAATTTCGACCCATTGTTTATCTTCCGCATACGTCTAACTACTCCGTGCCATCAGAATGTTAGTTGTGTATGAACGGCTTTGGCGGAAACAGTGCAGCTCAGATGATATTATGTTCTGCCGCTCCAGATGGTTTGCTAATATCGTAGTGATGATGATCCCAATCACCTTTGGGAGTACATGGAGGAAAACCACTGAGCAATGCTTTGAGGGTTCCGAACGTTGCCACTTTTAAAAATTGGCACTAAGACAATATGCATTAATAACGCAAAGGAAGTTTGCTCATCCAGGTATGTTTGGAAGAAATGCGGTATTTGTCCGAGCAGCGTTGTTTCAGCTGCGTATCGCTTCATGGGGTAAATATAATCGTTTGCATGAGAAACTTAGGTACGTAGGAAGAGCAGTTTTATTAACGCTGATGTTATATTAAACGCGATGTTAGTAAGTGCTAATGATTGGGCTATGGATTTGTGTAACAGCGGCGGATGCTTCATTGGAAGGTAGCTGCATACAGCGTCCGCAGAACGCTGACTAAATCTTCAGCCTCTTTGCTACACCTACTGTCGTGGTATGTGGGGGGATGCTGTGCTTCAACTTTGAATGCTTGTAACAAGCTTGTATGCAAGTTTATGATTTTGGCACATTTAAATGCCAAAGGTTTTTTGTGAGCAATGTTGTCCTCACACACACTCAATTTACAATTGTTGAGCTAAATCACGTAGTCGTTCCAGGTTTCGAATAAACGAAGGGCTCTGTAAGTGTACAAACTACACGCCTTAGTAAAACAGGAATACGCGGCCGCTACGGGAGATCTCTAGAACACGTTCTAATGGCGTATATTGGGCCTGTGGTAAAGCAAGCTGTTGTGTAGTCAAATACATTTTGTCATCCTGACACGAGGTGCTGTGCGGCAGGTGTGAGCGTAAGTACATCTGAGCAGTGGTGACCACCATCGTGTTTGAATTTGTCCAGACAACGGAAGTGAGTCAGCCCAGAAACTCACAGCAAGAGATGATGGCATGTGACCTATAAAATTAAGAGTACCCTGTTCAAAATACAGGTGTCAGCCTTCTGTTTTTATCTACAACCCGCTTGACGGCGTAGAGAGCACAAGCGAAGGCAGCGTTTCAAGACCTAGGTGTTCTTATGATGTACAACCATGCACTGATGAAACCAATCATCTTAGTTTCTGAAGCAGTTGCAATTATGTTGCCGAAGCGTCCAGAAGCTGAATTCAGGCACTATCTGGTGAGACACTCTTCAAGAATTTCCGAGCGGTCATAAAGTTGTAGCGAGTGATGGTGCGTGTCGGTTTTTTGTGTTCCTCCGTATATTTAGCTAGTTGATTATCATTAAATGGCCTGTCAACCATGTGTTCCTCGGCCTAATGCCGATGGTTTGTTATCATCTACTTAATAAGTGATTGTTGTGGTTGTACAGTGGAATACTTGTGAAAAGGTCTTGCTTTTCTTCCTTGAATTTTTCGCTAGGGATGCTAAGGAGTCCATGTCTTGCACGCGGAACTCTTTAAGATCAGAACCAGGCTGTGAGTGTGAGTTTTGTTTATGTACTTTCACAAAATGGAGCGGCTGATATTCAGTAGATTTCATCCGGCACAGAGTGTATGTAGGAGGAAACGCAGCATAGGATTTTTCCCTCATTTTCCCATCATCTTTCCGTGGTTGATAACATGTATTGTCTTTGATGTTGGGGATAGATTTGTTCGGGCCTAGGTTCTTTCTATCCTTGTCTTGGGGTCTGGTTAACTCGAAAAGGTTTAACTGTTCGTCTTGCTCCAGTTTACTTCCCTGATCTGAATACACAACTCTAGTTTGGCTAAGTCTTTCAATCTTAACGTATCCATAACTTGGTTTTTATGTCATAATGTACAGTTTTTTAATAACAAACAAAAGGTAGATTACAATTTTGCAAAATTTACATGGTTATATAGGGGTAATACCTGTAAGTATCGACTGGAACGTAGGTCACCAATGTTGTCACCAATAAAACACTTTACTATTAGTGTTTTTAAAAGCACTTCCTTTCGTTGCTACCTTACATAAACGTCACATAAGAACATTTTGATATTTGGAATATCTGTGATGTAACACTTGCCAAATCTTACACGCTCTGCAACTAATGTACGCCATTGAGCGTCAAAGTTCCGTGCCCAGGTATATTTAGGTACGTAGTACTTGTTATTCCTGCGTCTTCTTGGTTTGTTTGGTGGTGAGTATTTGCGGATTGAAGGACGGACAAGCTTATTTGTCTCGAAAGTTCGGAAATAAAATGTCAGTATGCGTGCTCTGTACATCATGTTTGGATCGACATATGACATTATCATCATTGTAAATAACTGTGTGCGCCATTCTTTTTTAATTCTTAGCATATTTGTCCACTGCGCTCATTGATGAACCACAATATTGTACTAACGTGGTTGCCAATATGTCGGTCATTGTTCCAAACGGCTATTTAAGCCTCACAGTAATTAATTCATTTGCATGTTAATTGGACAACATAAGTACACATTTGTCTTCCCCCAAGTTGAAGAATACCATTTTGACCTGTGAAAATTTAGGAAAGTTTAGAAAAATGTTTTCTGTTGGGACAGGTCTACATGCAAAATGTTGCTCAATATCCGATACTCAAAGATTTCCCCTTTTTTGAATGAATGAACCATTACCACAACATAACCTCCATATTTCAATCCGAGTAATTCGGTCAAAACGCTTCCTTAATCCAAATCGGTCTTCAGAATTTGGAGTGTCCTGTGTTATGCCTCCATACACTTCAAAAACTTAGATCGGTTCGACGCAATTACTACCAACAAAATAAAGATTTTAATACACACTCATTTAATAACATGTGTATATGCGACAGTAAAAATGAAGTAGTTAATGGCTATTAAATAAACTGCTTTCTGTTACAATAATAAATGTTTTACATACATAAATTCCCCCTGCCCCCTGGTTATGCCCATTAAAAGCTCTAACCATTATGTCTGACGGTGCTTCTTGGTACCAAGATAATTTGATGTATACGTAAAAGGCAGATTATGTATGGAATTGTAAAATAAATATACCGAAACATAGAATGTCCGCAAGGAAAACGGACAAAATGTAATTGTACTGGTCAGGTGCAATAAAACA
>CALYDF020006306.1:0-13525 GCA_944474145.2 Dicrocoelium dendriticum
CCGAGAAATATGTAAAAATAATCCTTGTACTATACGCGCGTAGCACGAGCAGAGTGATGGTTTGCGGGAAAAAGCAGCCGCCCTTGAATATCTCCAGCGGTGTGAGACAAAGATGCTCGCTCTCACCTTACCTCTTTAACTTCACTATTGAGGATATCACGGAAATTGCATTTATGGAACATGACTTAGAACGTGTGGAGCTTCTCCCAAGAGAACGACTTCTTGACGGAGTATGCTGACGATATTGCCCACATATTTGACAGCTCCCAGACGTGCCAAGCTGCACTGGAGAGATTAGCACCCGTTGTCAACCGCTTCGGGCTTTGCTTTGCACCATCGAAGTGCATAGCTTTTCTCCAAGATTGGCAGGGACCGCCTTCTATGCTGACCCTTGCTGATGAACAGCTAGAACTCGTAGAATAATTCAGCTACCTGGGAAGTTGTATCAGCGCCCTTGGGATCGAATCGCATAGCATAAGCTTGAGGTGATTCTGCTAACCTTCGTCATCTCTGGCGCCGGCGCGACATCACTGTCGCACTGAAGGGTAGAATGTACAATGCAGCAATACGTTTGTCCCTACTGTACGGTTGCGAAACCTAGCCCCTTAGATCAGCGGACATAAAGAGGCTAGTTACGTTCAACAACCGGTGCCTTCGCAATTTAGCTCACACCTGGTGGGAACATCGGGTGAGCAACGAGCATGTTCGACACCTTGTTTACGGCACAAGAAAAAGAAATGAACCGTTCAACCTCGTCATTTCACGCACCGGGCTCCGATGGCTCGGCGACCAGTTACGTACGCCAGCCCACCGGCTCATGCGACGTGGGTTGTTTGCGCGCCGCGGGTGTGAATGGAAGAGTAGAAGAGGTGGCCAAGCGAGGATTTGGTCGAAAGTACTAAAGGCCCTTACTTTGAAGCTGGTCTCAGTTGTCAAAAAGAATACCACTTCTGGCGGACCGACTTTTCTACTAGTAGCGGGGATCGTTTTGGTTCAATTAGTAGAATGAGTATAATCAATGCACAATACACAAATATTTATAACGGGTAAAAATGCACGTGCTTGACAATTCGCGTAGGATGATCGGGGTGAAAACTACAATATTAAAAGATACGTGAGTGCTCGTTTCAGCGTCGATCGAGCAAGCACACGGTTGAATAATGGTACGGCAACATGAGAATTAAACGCAAGCAAACAACGTAATATGGGGGCAGTTAGAACTGACGTATTCCGCGAGAAAGATAAAGCAAGGGCGTTTACTCATGTACGGTCTCGCTAGGTCCACGTGACACATAAATCTGCTAGGAAGATATGAGTAATATATTTCAAAGTAACACAATTTAGGCAACGATGTGATGGGAGCTAAGGGCAACATCCATTCGTTATTTGAGAATATCCATAGTGTGGGCGGAGATAATTGTGTTCGGGGGATAATTTCAAGTGTGACAAACCTGAAGATAGAAATAACTTAGCATTCTAGACAGCTGTATTGTTCACACAGTTTCAGACCGTTATCTTTGCGGCTGGTATGGTGATTGAGTTTTATCAACTTGGGTCAAGCAATATTTGATACACTAATGTGAGTTCATAGCGTAGCATTGGCTAGCGTCCGCTGAAAACCCTTCAGCAACTGCAGCTTGCGTTTTGGAGTACGTTGAGCCTTGAGATCGTGCTTGAACCATTGCCAAGCTTGCAAAACCTTTTCAGCTTAAAAGCGCACGTAAGATTTGTACACTAATATGAGGATAGATTGGTCAAAACTACCGAACGCTCTCCGAAGCAGTCCACCTTGCCGATTGCCTGTTTTTCCAGTTGATGCGAATAGCTGAGGGTGCAAGATATTTTGAATTCGAGGCGGCTGATTGCATGAAAATCTTTCAAGTTTCGTGTCTTCATGGAATTAAGTTTATTGAGATTGAAGCTAATTAGAACGGTCTTCTGCAGGAAATGTAAGCAGAACCTTCAAGCATATGCCTAGGTTTAGTGCCACCATTAGTATTACAGTTGGCTGCTGAGGAGAAAAGATGGGGTTTACGATATAGTTATATAAAAATTTTGACTGGAATATACGCAAATTGTTTCCGGCCTGACATTATAACAGCAAATGTTTGCAGTAGGGCTGGACAGCAGGGCTGACCACTAGGGGTTGAACCGTACAACGACACGTGCTGTGCTGGGCGCAAATGTGTGTACGGTTTCGTAGCTGCTCTACTACCTATTTACCAACTCACTGTATCTACTCCTCTATCTGTACCTACCGTCCATATATACCTACCATCTTGCGTTGACAAGTGCAAACTAGTGATATGACCCTCACGTGAGTGTCTTTTGGCATTGTAAATTCCGTTGCGTTTTCCCAATCATAAAACACATTTTCACCTCAATCGATGAAGCCTTACAAAGACGTTCTAGCGAAATTGCAACCATTACACCTCTCTAGTGTCTACTGTAGACACAAAGTGTGTTATGATTCCACGGTGTGGAGCCTACTCGCTCTTCGAGATATCAGCCTTACATCCAACACCTAAGCTGTGAATGATCTATCGACCAGGGCACGAAACGCGGGATGCCAATCCATCGGTTATATATATCACGCTCACACGGCTTCATTTATGTTACACCGGACGAAGATCTAGTAAATATATTTTACCTTCAAGCCCGCTTGACGTGAACCATGTGACGCTTCCTTCAGAGTCGCTATCAGCTCATCGATGTTTTCTTTCGTATCAAGTAATCAGGGTCCAAAATAAATCGGCCAGTATGATGCACATCATCCGTCATCCCAGTTCGGTTCACTAAAGTGAACCTCGGGTACTAAAAGCAATGATTCAGTCATGAAGTGATGGGGAGTCCGTTCTCTTGTCATTTACTATTTTCTTAACCACCACGTACAACGTTGGCGTTTTTTCAGATGTTCCTTGGAAAGAAACTCAGAAATATGCACAAAATGTGAATGATTATCGTAATCTAAAGATCTAAAGTTATTCGTTTTCCATGGTATTCATGAGCTTCATACTTTAGCGAACTATAATCCCAAGCACATGAATGAGAGTAATGATACATTATCTGTGAAGTTCTCTTCCTCGAAAATGTAATCACCAATGCAACCTCAAGGTTGTCAGAAAAACACAAATAAAAGGCTGTGTTTCGCGAATGACAAACGTAATGCGGCATGCAAACCCAAGGCCAAAAAGCACTTGAAGTGAAGAAAATTATTCACTGGAAGCTGCCATTGGAGATACGTATACAGTAAATAGACACTCGGCCACAAATATACAAGATAACGCTGACATTCAAGCCACATAAGCGACCACGTCAACCCGCAACTCCGAACCGAAATGTTGTCAAAGCACATGAACAGCTGGATGTCTAGGTTCTCTGCTTCTGCTGACACTGAGTATTGAATAATGCATATTGAATGCTCAGCAAGTGCACCGAGTAGAGATTACTGTGTTACTTCATCTATCTTTTAAGCAAACCTACGTATTACGATGGTGGGTATTCTCGAAATCTCGAGTCGGCAAAGTGCGAGTTCAGGAGGTTCTTAAACACTGAAACCGACTTTGTCTTGACTGGGTCTGCGGGCAGGTTGTTCCCAAAATCCACTACCCTCCGCTCAAAGCACATTTTGTGAGCGACCCGCCTCAAATCAGGGATGACAATCTTGTACCCGTGACCTCGTGTGCTGCTTGGTGTGCGCAGATGAAGCAGCGGCCTTAATATGGGGTAATCACCCAGATGTAATATCCGGTGCGTCCTGATGAGGTCAACTTGCATTCAACACTATGACACGGTGTACAACCCTAGTCTCTTGCGCCGGTCTTCATATGGCACACCTCGTAAATCAGGGATCAGCCTTGTGGCTACATACTGTACTCGCTCAGTCCCTTTCCCCTAGCCCCCGGTGAGCGGACAATAGGCGGGTAAGCTGTACCCTAACACTAGTCAGAAGATAGAAGTGAAGTGACGGATGTTAACCTCTTTGGATTTAGTGCAGAACTAGGTATGAGCACCCAGAGCATGCACATACCATTTTGCTAAAACCTGTTCGTGTTTTCAACGGATTTCAAATCGCAGCGTGAGAGGACGGCGAGATGTTTCACGTATGGCGATGGGTGTACCTGTTGGCCTGCTAGACTCGACCATTACCACCCGTGCCCAGGCTCATGAATACCGACTTGACCGACTTGCCCTTTACACACCCACAAATAGTGACCCGGGGAGACCTTCAGCCTCGCAAGAGTAGACATGAACTCCCACTTGAAATCAATATCCTCAAGTCCATTCCTAACTTCCTCATCTCCTTGCATACCAACGCGCAGTTCTTTTCAATAAGCTAACCGATCTTCAAACACGTCAGATTTCAACGCCTGGATATGTCTTAATATTAATATTAATATTTGATTACTTAGTTAACAAATCCGGAGATAGATTTACCCGGCATGATTCCTCTAAGAAACGATTGACTCAGTAGAGAAAGCGGGGTAATTTTGTATTAGCCGTCTAACCAGTATATCGATTGTATAGACGATCCAGCAACGCAGTTTGTCATCTCTCTTTGGTGCTGTCCGTACCTGAGACATGGTGATGTGTGTTTATGAAGTTATTTTACCGGCACCCAATGTCCACACGGGAAATGGAGGGCCAAATAATTGCTGCTAGGAGGCGGCTACTGGCAGGATGATGGAGCCAAGTATTTCTGGGGGGTGACTTCGAACTGCACGCTGTGAAGGTCCAAGCTCTTTTCATTGAACGATTCAACATGGATGTGCAAAAAGTAAACACCGATTTACCGCTAGAAATCCATGTCAACTCTTCACCGCAATTCAGAATGGTTAACAACCATGGGCATTTAAATTTTGCCCACCAATAGGTGCTAATAGTCAATACGGTAACCAAAGGTGAGCCCGTTGCTCGAGTGATCATGCGCCGCTCGACTTACGTTACATATGCTACGCGGAATAGATCAATGGAAACATAGACTAAGCCTGTGCCATCACCCATAAATACAACTTGTCCGACCCCGTTCAAGCAAAGATCGGTCTTTCCGAGCCGTGAGGCTTTTCGTGGTCGCCTGGAGAGTAGGAAATTTGAGTACTATCCGGAGCAAAATAAGACCTTCTTGAGGATCCGGACTCGAAAAGGAATGGCTCTTAGTGAATCAGGCTGGCGCCCTTATAAAGCATTACTGCGTATGCACACCTGGCGTGCCTACATGTGTTATAACACTTTGCTCGCAATCGATCAGTTGGTTCACGCCTGCTGGTAAATCGGCACCCGTACGCCTGCTCTGCTTGACGTCTTGGCCACCATGACAGAAAGGAAAACAGAAGAAAACTCAGCCGACCAGGGTTGTATTAGAACCGAGAACGCTCATGTTCATAGGCCAGTCTCACCAACCCTCTAAACACCGCCTGGCGGATTTGGCTACCTGTCTTCCTCGTAGGCCCACGCTCCACATTTGACTGTCCGCTCCGTCTGGTCAGTTCACCGGCTTGCTCGGGCACGCCAGTCTTCATCCACCTACCCGGGGCATGGCGACGTACATGATGTCTGACACGCGATTGCATCAGCTTTCGGCTGGGCCGTGGCGATTTGCTCGCTGGGCTTGTCCCAAGCACGCGTTGCGGCGATCACGTGAGCGTTGGCAATCAGCTTTATCGCCCTTTCCGAATTGTGTCAGTTTGCAAACCATTCGAAACGGATTTTGTTCGTAGCTTTTCGCCCGGGGATCAGGCTGCAGCCATTATGGTCTTTTCCGCTTCCGAGTCTTGTGCATCTGATGTTTGCAGCATTTGTTGTGTCTCACCGGGTTGCTGACCTTCAACTTCCAGCCCGAATGTGTCTAGTAGGATGTCCCATTGCAAATCTGGTGGTTCATTGGGACCTTAGTTTTTGCTATGATTCGGTTTCAACTGATTGATGTGCCTAATCCACCTCTCCCGTCCAACATTCACCTCGTAGATAACTCTGCACTTCCCGTCGTTAACCGTCCTGCTTGACCACCCCTTCGGACTTCGGAAATCCCTGGCATAAACCATGTAACCGACATTGAAGTTATGGATCCTGACTTTGCGATCTACCTCCAGGTGACTACTGCCGCACTTTTCTATTCTCTTTGGCAAAACATTATCGAACAACGTCCGCATGTTTCTTCCAAATAGTACTTCTGTGGGGGATCTCCCATCAGGAGCGTTTGGGTTCGGAGCGTTCCGATGCATGCAAAGATTGAATTACATCCTAGGAAGCCCTTCTTTGCCTTGATTTACAGAGTGCACGTTTAAACGTACCCACGAACCTTTCAGCCTATCCGTTTGATTGCGGATGATACGGTGGGGAGAACATCTGCTGAATTTCCTTTACCTCGCACCACTCGTGGAAAGAAGTTGAGGTGAACTGTGTTCCATTGTCTGTCACTAACATCTCTGGCATGCTGAAATATCGGAACAGCATCTCCAGCTCGTTGACGGTGTGCTGGGCAGTCGGATTGTTTACCGGAATCACATCAGGCCACTTGGTGAATCAATTGACCAAAACGAGATCGGATTGGTCCTGAATTCACTTCTTCATTGAGCTACGTAATTGGCATGCAAACGTTTCATCACCAAACGAGGTAAGAAAACAATCGGAAAGCTGAGGACTGAAAATCTGTACAAGCTACTTGACCTATGTCTCGCGACCCACTTTGATTTTGATGGACAGACCTATGAGCAGGTGAAACGGGCGTCGATGGGATCTCCTGTGTCAGGGCTCGTTGCAGAGATAGTAATGCAGAAACTTGAAGAGAACGCACTGCCAACAATCAACATAAAGTTGGGGATGCGATACTTTGATGATACCTTCGTAATACTGAAAGGTAGTCAAGTAGGGACTGCATACCAGTAACTAAAGAACACCATGGAATCAGAGATAGAAAACCAGCTCCCATTATTTGATGTGTTTGTCACCAGGACGTTTGACAGAGAGTTACAAACGTCGGTTTACAGGAAAAGAGCACACACCGACCAGATTCTAAACTACTCCAACAAACACCCAGAATGTCACAAAATAAGCTGCGTGCGAACTCTCTTTCGTAGAATTGAAACACATTGCAGCACTCTTGAGGCAAAGCGAAAAGAAGAGATGTATCTGTTCAGATCATTTCATCTAAATGGATATCCACATTGCTTCGTCCGGCGATGTCTAAACAACGAAGAGACGACACCTCAGCCTGCTCAGACGGCAACAAAGAGAATCGTTCCACTCTATGTAAAGAACATCTCCGAGGAGACAGAAAGATTATTCAAACAGCACGGTCTTACAGTGGCCCACAAACCAACTACCACATTGAGGAGAACTCTGTCGAACCCCAAAGCTAGACCCGGAACACAGAAAAGACGAAATGTTTTTTACAAGATACGATGTCAAGATTGTTATAAAAACTATGGGGGTCAAACAGGAAGACGATTGTCAACAAGAATACAAGAGTATAAGAGTGTTCTTAAGAACCATTACGCTCTCTCACTGGTTGCAGTACATACGCAGAAAGAAGGACACCACTTCAATTGGAACAACACAGAGTTCCTAGCAAAATGAGAGACACGAAGAAGAGAGTTCCTCGAAGCATGATATTCGACGAAGCATTCCATAAACATGCACATATAGTTTGATCCAGTGTATCAAACGTTAAGACGTAGTCAACTAAAACACCTTCAAAAATCGTCCTGGTCAGCTAAACGAGCCATCAGCAACACATCAGCAACCGCCGGGGCCAAACCATCCCACGGATCGCCTGTGTCTATCAGAGTTGGGTAGACCGGTGAAGGTCACGGGGCACAGATCGAGGAGGTCAGTTCAAAGTCACTTGCTGATCGAGTACAAATCGACGAACAAGTCAGCTGATTAGATTTGACCCAGAAGCGCACTGACGAAGTCATCTCGTTTGGTGATGAAACGTTTGCATGCCAATTACGAAGCTCAGCGAACAAGTGAATTCAGGAACGATCAACCCAAGCTACCAGTTCATCAAGTCATTTTGAGATAGCATTGGTCATTGATTGGTCTTGCATAGTCTAAGTGTATTCGTTGTCACGGTTTCTCTGATTTATGCAAAGGTTTCCACCGGCACTTGGGAGGGAGCTTCGCTGCAAATTGACAAGATTCATACTGTTGGCAAAATTTTTCTATTACCTTATCCATCTCTGGCCAGTAAACAAAACTGCTTACCAAGGCTTTCATGCGACTGGTACCAGGGTGTAACATGTGGAACTGCTGTAATATTAGCCCCTGCAATTTCTTTGGCAACACCACTTGATCTCTAAACATCAGACAATAGTGCACGACTGACATGAATCCATGTCGATTGTATAACGGCCTCAAGTGCATAGGTATGTCTCCATTTGGCCAACTTGTTATTGTACAGTACATCGCTTTCTCCAAGATTCTGTCCATTGATGTCTCCAAACGGATGGTATCGGCTGTTATTGGTAGTCTTCTCTTATTATCATCCAGCATTCATTGGACTTCTGATTGAAAACTGATGGCTGCAATCGCACAATCATCGTTCTCCCTCGGGGGTGTGAATTGATGAGACGAGACAGAGCATCCGCTTGACTGATTAGTTAGGTAGGTTTATACTGTATACTGAAGTCGTGGGTCAGTAGTATGGTCGGCCATAGTTACAATCGGTTTGCTGTAAAAACTGGAATTCCTTTCTATGACTCGAATATCGACAGAAGTTGCTTGTGGTCAGTCAGGAGTGTGAAATGTCTAGCATACAGCATCCTGTGGAAATGTTTCATTGCGAAAACGATCGCGAGCGCTTTCTTCTCTATCTAGCTATAGTTCTTTTCAGCTACCGTTAGTAATCGTAGGGAGTGCGCGATAGCCTTCTCGTCTTCATGCAAAAAACGTGGGAGATAATTGCAGAGACACCATAACTGGAAGCATCCTCAGCAACTATATTTTTGAAAATAGGATTGAAGTGAGTCAAGAGTATATCAGAAGTGAGTGTTGATTTGACTGCATCAAAAGACTGCTTGGCCTCCTTCGTCCATTTCCAACCCTTGTCTTTTGTCATTAGCTGGTTCAGCGGACCTCTGGTTGGGTAAACGCCTGGTAGGAAAGCGCCATGATCGCTAACGAGCCCAAGGCACGAGTGGAGCTCTGAAATGTCTTCTAGGAGCTCTACCTTTCTGATGGCTTCAATATTGGTGGGATCAGGGCATCGGCCATTTTGTCGATGATAAACCAAAGAAAGTTGACACTTTATAGTAGGAACTCTCCTTATTCAGCGCATAATCGGAATCCAGCTTCTTAGAGACGCGAAAGCACTCTTTCCAGTGTTTGTATCTTCTTGCGGAGTTGAGCCCATAATCAACCCATCTATCAGGTATACTGCGGTATTTGGTATATTGCTCAGCAGGGTATCCATTATTTGTTGTAAAATGGCCGGTACGGTTTCCACTCCGAATGGCCGCCGGTTGTACTGAAAAAGTCCGAGTTTGGTATTTACTGTCAGTACTGTTCTGCAGTGATGAAAAACGTAGATTTGCAGATACGCTTCAGCTAGATCAAGTTTTTCTAAACATTTTCTCCCATTGCTTTTGCTGTACAAATCTTCCGGTATCAGCAGGGGATACTGATGATTTTCTAACACAAAATTCAAAACTGTTGAGAAATCAGCACAATTACGCATTTTACCGTTTCCTTTCTTTACCACCACGATAGATGATGCCCATTCTGCACAGTGAACCTGTTCGTTTATTCCTTCGGCTTGTAGTCGGTTAAACTCACCTTTCTTTAAGGACCAGGTTGCTTTGGGTACCGGGTCTCTTGGTCTGAAGATTGGGTTGGAGTCCAGTTTAAGGTCCCACGCGGCAGTAGCTGTTGCATCATGCTAGACCAGGTTGAAACAATGCATCGTGAGGTCGTTTTATCTCGGTAATCAGACTATGAAATATCGGGCTTGAAGTCGACGTTTTCGATAACAATGAAAAATGAACATTGATTTCTAACGAGTAAAAGAGCAGGTGCTTGACATGTTCCGTAGGGTGTTTAGAGTGAGAAAAGATAGATCAAAGGAAAATGGAATCGTCAGTTCGGGCGATTACAGATTTAACTGTGCTGCCGGATAAACGGTTTGAAAGTATAATGTACGCACACAAAGCCATAAGGGGAGTGGTTATTGGTCACGTGATGGGCGAGAAAAGAAAATAAAACAATACCAAAGACAACGGTTACTCGTGTGCAACTACCTTGGGTCCACAGGATACAGAAATCCAGTTTCTGTAGTAGTAGCTTTTATCAAATGTTATGCAAGGGGTTTGGAGCGACTCATTCTCGAGTAGGGTTATGGTACTATCCACAGTCTGTTGTGCATTAGCGCCAGCGTCGGGTGGTCATGGGCTATAGCACATAGCGTAAATGTGACAGAGTATCTTCAAGGCGTTTTTTGAAAAGAGATAGGGTGGGTGCATTAATTACATGTTCCTGGAGAGCGTTCCAAGGCTGTGATACTCGAAGGGAGAAATAGTTTCGCCGACATTTCAGGCGGCTGTACCGCGTGACCAGCTTAAACCGATGATCTATTAGTGAGGTGTTTTGACTGAGTAATAGAAAAGAATGGCATGGGGGTTGGGGTTTCTCAGGATCAGGTACACCATTATGAGATAGCCCCTTAGACGTCGATAACATCCACTGTATATTTTGAGTTTCTTCAGCCTGAGTGGGTAGTGGATGCTGGTCAAACCTCTGACGCACTTCGTTGCCCTACGTTGTGCAGTATCGTGCGCGATGAGATGGTGCTTTGGCCAAGGTTAGCACGCTTGAATAGCGTATTTCGCATGCAACCTTACATACACACTAAACATTTTTGGAAAGATCGAAGAGTCAAACTTTCTGAAAGCTCTGTGAATAGGGCCAATGTACTGGTTTGCTTTCTTAGGTGCCTTTTTAGTCTGCCTTAAACAACCGATGTCATCTTGAACTATCATGCCGAGATGGCACTCGTGAGAAGCCCGCTGTAGAATTCGTAGTCCTAGGCGGTAGTTGTGCATACTCTTGTGCCGTATGCTGAGAACTTTGCACTTGGTGATGTTGAACTGTAGCATGTTCTCTATGGACCATGTGTGCGCATTTCCCAAGTCCTCTTGTAACACTGTGTGATCCTCCACTGCAGCTGCAGTACGCCATACCTTTAGATCATCAGCAAATAGGGAACAGTTAGTAGATAACACACTCGCGAGATAATTTATTAAAACCAGGAACCTATGGGGTCCAGGTAACGATCCCTGAGGTATGCCGCATTGAACTTCGATGGATTCCGATAGGCTGATTCGAACGAGAAAGTCTCCTATCCAGCCCAGAACAGGATCGCCGATTCCAAATTTCTAGAGTTTGTGGAGGATAATGCGATGGTCTAGAGGACCGAATGCCTTTGAGAAATCCATGTCGACTCCTACACTAGCGTCCACAGATTCCGTCCAGCTTGCACGAGCAATCAACAAAATAGTGGTACAGGAGCAAATTTGGCGAAATCTGTGCTGCTCCGGAACGAGAATTTTGTTGTAATCCAGGTACTCCATCAAAGCCTAAGCTACAATGGACTCCATAACTTTGGAGATCACAGGAAGTAGTGTTATCGGCCGACATTTTGCTGGTTTAGCACGACTGCCACTTTTGTAGATTGGCGTGATGATTCCGTGCATCCACATCATGGGGACGTGCATCTCGTTCATACATCGTTGAAAGAAAATTGCTAGTGGTCCTGCCAAACTCATGGCAGCAACTTACAACGCCTTTGGGTGAATGCCGTCCGCACCCGGAGAGCTGAACTCGCGCAGAGACATCAGCCTCTTCAGTACAGCTGCGGATGTGAACGGTATGTGTTTAAGCCCTGATGGCAGCTTTATCTGCCTAGGCAGGATGTATGATGATTGCACGCTTTGGAAGGTACAGCCAAATTGTTGTCCAAGAACGTTCGCTGCCTGTTGTGCGGCTTGGGCTAACCCGCGTGGCGTGTGCAGAGCAGGAATACCGCGCTTAATACAACGCAAATTGTTTATATGTCTGTATAACAGTTTGGGATTAAAACAAAACTTTTCCACAGATTGAGTTGCGGTGGCTGACATATACTGTTCACTGATTGATCAAGCAGTTTCATTTCATCCATCCAGTCGAGCCCCCAACAAATCTAATCCCGCCTGGTCTGTCACAAAACATGTCGTCTGAATTTGTTTATCGCAAAACATTATCTGACAAATTCAGTTCACCAAGCAATTTCAACCTACTTCCTATGAACAAAGAAGGAGTGCTTCGTACCAGCTATGAAGCGTTGCTTTACAAGTCTCGTTGGATAGTTGGTGGGTATATCGAAATAACAATAATGATAATAATGACGGTAAAACAGTCAGTACATTAAATGTGAAACTAAGGACTTATCGTTTGCTCCGCTGTAGTTCTGCGATCCGCTTAGATTCACAGCACCCGCAGTTAACATCAAATAATTCCATGATAAACTCCAGGTGTAGGATGGAGGCGTAGTGCTAAGTGACAAACTGTAAGTGGATGAGCGCGTCATTCAAATCTCTTTTAAATACAGTTAGTGTGAGTGCAGATACGACCGACCCTGGGAGAGCATTGCACGTGTGACAGACACGAATGGTAATGAAATCTCTGCGGCACTTTAGACGGCCATACTGTACAGCGAGTTTCACTGAGTGGCCACTCAGGGTTTTATTGGTGCTGAGTTTCAGTAAAGGGCAGCACACATGTTGTGGGTGTCGCAGAATGAAGAACGCCATAATCAGGTCGCCTCGTAGACTGCGACAACTTCCACTGAATATCTCCAATAGTTGCAGACTCTCCTGGTATGAAAGATTACGCATTTCAATTACGTTCTTAGATGCTTGACATTGTAGCTACCCCAGTGCATTAATGTCGTGTTTCAGCCATGGATGTCAGGCTTGAATTGCATTCCGTGCTGTGTGGCCCGTTTTTATGTTTGTCGGTCGTTTAAGCATGCACCAAGTGTCGCGAGATATCAGGGTGATATGTGAAGCCGTGTCGATTTGTTACTTGACTTGGAAGTCGTTGATTTTCACAATTGTATATTTACGCTTGCTGGCCTCGTCAACTTTGAATGCTGCAGTGATAGATCTGGTCAAATTGGGACTCCGGAACGGTCTGACATTACTACGCATCTTCTTGGTCAAAAGTGGACGACACCAGGCAATACGCCTCCTTATGCCCTTTTCTGGTACAACTGTTGCAAGTGTGATTTTTGAATGGGCAATCGAGGGCAAGTGCCACTCTCTACAAAACCAACACGCAGAGGGAGGTTCAGAATGCGGTGAACTCACGTGGGCGCTTCTTTTTGGGGCGTGCGGCTGACTGCATAGACAAAATCTTGCTCGTTCTGGTTGGACAATTGCTGAATTATTGCGGTATCGCGCATAAAATTCGTCATGGGTCGGTAATCAACGGTCACTTGCTGCAATATGACATCCGGATTCTGTTCAGTTTTGTTCAGTATTCTTGTTCGAGT
>CALYDF020006307.1:0-13535 GCA_944474145.2 Dicrocoelium dendriticum
ACAACGGGGATTGATCACTTTTTAATTGCTCCAGAGGGATAGGGCCTGCTCGATGTAAATTCCGATCAGAAAACATCGACTGCAGGAGCCGTTATTGAGGTTCAAACATTAGGGTGGTACGATGGTCATAGATAACATCATTGATCGGTTGAATTGTGTTATTTCGAGAAAACCGAAAGTGCCAGCCGTTTGTTGCAACCAGCGATGTACAGCTATACCCGAAGCAAGCGCAATTCACCGATTGTTTGAGTTCAGAGAATCGACCGGCGCTCTAGCCACTCAGAATAGAGCAGTGTTCCTGTTTTTGGACAAACCCATCCAAGTCCGGTTTATAACACCACACCACACTTCTTGAAATACTGTTTGAAGCAACTTGGTTTCGATACACTGGCTTCCATGACCGTGCTGACCGACTCAACTCTCAAGACAACAGTGGCAGCTCAGTATGGCTTTCACATATAGTTTGGTTAGAACGCGGGCTGGTCTTGTTGCCCTATGCAGCCGACGCGCGTTGAAAGTTAGGTTATTTTCCAAACGATACGTTTCCGAGGCACACGTCTGACGTTCAGTAACGAAGTGGTTATTGCTTGGAAAACATTTAACTTGCTGTAAATTACCAATTCACTAATTGGAAACTTGTAATTTTGTCCTTCTTTTCCTACTCTTCAGTATATGTATATAAGCTATTTTGCGTTATTTTGCACTTTGTGCACAGCCACGCGGATTATGATGCACGACCGTGACATTTGGTTATTCGCATCACTGTGGTTAACCGAAGCACCGTCCTAGTGGCTCATAATCACGCACTTAACCGTTGAGGTGCAGGACGCTGCTGTCCATCTCACCTCTGCCCCCCATTTACAGCTGAACAGGAACAGAAACTGTTGGGATTGTTTCGGTTCATCGTTGAGACACATTGAGACTACGTCTACAAACCTTGTAGTAAGTCACTCGTGTACATGTAAATTTACTGTTATAGAATCACGTTTACGATTTCCGCTACATCGAGGTTTGCTCCTTTTGTCCTGAGAATCAAGCCGTGCATGAGACTAGGTTTATAGAGTGCAATATTTCATCTACTTTCATTTACCCTTGCTTCGATGTGTAACCTGAACATAGGACCCCGGCCGCAGTGTAATCGATGAACTAGCGCAGAACTTTTGGTTACCTGCTATGAGATTCCAAAAATTCAGGGATTCCAGAATAGGACAAGTGGTGGAGAGCGTTAAGTGTGGTGCATCAAGTAATTCTAAGCAACAGCCCCGTACCCGTTTCCCCTGTGCTTATGTTCACAGGTTCTGTAGGGAAACAGTGTAGTTAAAACAGTTTCTTCCCACTCTACCCCGTGTAACTGGATAGCGTGTATCGCTTCACTGAGAGACTGATCGTAGAGTGTACTCTAGAACTGTTCTGCTTTATGATATTGGAGGATGGTTTCGAAATCGTAACCACAGACTTATGGCATGTTATCTGTAACTGTCTCTTTTGATATTTTGAAATGGCAGAAAAGATGTTCAATCCAACGAAAAACTACACAAGAAATTCTTTATCATATTTAGAGACTTCTGACTGTCTACTATCAAAGTACATTGTAACAATCAGGTTTACGTGTTCCCATGAACAGTGGCGTAGGCGCCCAAAATATTAATAGCAATTTTGGACCCCGAGCCTCATCAGAGAGGGTATTGGGGGCAGGAAGCCCTTAACTGGTAACGAGGTTTTTAACTCTGTACGTTGAAAAGGTGTGTTCCTCGTGGTACTGAGAAACCGTGTCAAGCAATGGACGTATGGTATTTACATGTTCAGCGTGCTTATGCATGTAGAGTTGTCGAGAATTGAGGTTGATGCAGGAATGTAACTAGGACAATGTTAGTGCAAAGCTCCCCTTGGGGGTTTCGCTGTCATTTTCTACCAGTGCACGGCCATTCCCAGTTGTTTGGTTAAGGTGTATATCGGGCGGGGGGGGGGGCACATGATGCGCGAAACTGGAAAACACTTGGAACCTTTAACCAAAATCAGAAAAGACTTAACAGTAAACGAAGAATAGCATAATAGACTAAAGTAGTACAGGACAGCTTAGTTGTAGGTGTGGAAAACTCTACACTTGGAACAATGGTACTCGGATGAGAAAAGGAGAAGGTTAGGGCTATTTATATCAATGTAACGCCTTATGTGTTTTCGAAGCTTCACGTATGTTAACAGTTCTGCGAGTGAGTATGCACACGGGGTGGAGATAGAGCAGGGTGAAAGCCTAAAAGTTCCTAAATCTCAATATCACATAAACCTGACCTAGCAATGAACAATGACATATTACAGGTAAAAAAGCGATTGCTTTACAAGTCCCGTAGGATGGTGGAAGTGAAAGTAAACACAAGTGTAAATCGTCAATCTCAGCGTCTAGTGATTCAGGTGCCCCTTATTCATATAAACATTTTGGAATGTGTACTGAATTGTTACTGTAGAGTAATATGGGGAAGGTATGTCTTAAGAATAAAAGCAACGACAACGTTTACTTGTGCGCCACTTTTTTGGACTGAGGTCCTTGGTGAATGCAGTTGTAATATATCCGATACTATATTTCACAAAAGCAGTGTGTAAGTAGTCAAGCACAAAAGCTGAGTATGGGCACCGTTTGTTCGCGTTCGGTTGACGTAGACATCTCTGAGTACATAGCGTAATGTAGGTGGATAAGCAAATCATTCAGACGCCATTTGAATACCGTTAGCGTGGGGGAAGAAAAAACGTATTTGGGAAGAGCGTTCCAGTGTTGACATATAGGTAGGGAAAAGCAATTCCGGTGGCATTCCAACCGGCTGTATTGTGTGTCCAGCTTTAGATGGTGTCCCCTGAGTGTGGTATAGCTATTCAGCTTTATTAGGTGACGACAAGAATGGTTTGGATTCCTCAGGATCATATAAGCCATTAACAAGTCGCCACGCAGGCGTCGATATCTTCCACTGTAGACCCCGAGGGTTGTATGTGTGTTGCGGAATAGCTCAGTGGATAGGTGGGGTCACTGGCTTACCTTTCAGCCTTCGCTTAGAGGTGGGAATTTAGGGTCTGAATAAGCGTGCACAGGAAAAAAGCAATATTGACTTTGGAGAGGCAAAACGATTCGGTTGACTTCTTTCAGAATGCACTGTAGTGTGTGACTTGTCAAATTGGCATAGCTGGGTAATATGTCAAATGTGTTACTGAGTGACGGAAAGTAGGATGTACTTGGATTGCCTTTCCTTTTAGTCTTCATCTGTAGATGGAACAGTAAGTTTGGCATGGCCGATTAGATGACATATAAGAAGAATCTAGATTCACTTTGTTAGATTATCTTTCAGAACGCACTTGAAAGTGCGGACTGTCCGGTGGCACGACCAAACAAAATTCGCTCGTGAACGTTCCATACGATGTGAGACCTTGTTAATTTTTCTTCACATGAGGAGAAAGTTTTAGTGGTGGCATTTCTGAGTAGAACTGAATGTATGCTAGGATGGAGTGAAGTTGTTGGGCTAAATGACTGTAACACAACTGCATGAACTTGTAAACCGAATACTTTCATCGCATTCTGCGAATCGAAAAATGTTCTAAATTCTATATTTGTTTAAGCTCTCAATAGCCCGCAGTTGTAATGACCGGACAGAGATGTTCGGACTCCAACCTACAATTGCAGTTCGCGTAGAAAGTTAGCAACCTATCCTAATACTGTGTCGCCGATACCGTAGAGCAGAAGTTTGTGCAGGAAGATTCTATGATCCATGCGATCGAAGGCTTGCGAAAAGTTCATGTAAATAACAAGGATTTCTGTTCCTTCGTCGACTGTTTCGGTCCAATTGTCACGTGTTATCCGCATATTTGTGATACATGATCGATGCTTACATAATCCATGCTGCTCTGATGATATGATGCCAGAGCTTTCTAGGTAGCCCATCAGTAGGTCCTCGATAATTGCGTTCATGACTTTCGTGAGGACAGAAAATGCATTACCAGGCGGTAATTGGCAGGATCAGATTGATTTCTTCCCTTGTGAATGGGGTTTCTAATACCTCGTTTCCACGTTGACGGAACTATGTTTTTGTCTAGACAATGTTGAAAGAATCCGGCAAGTGGCTGGGTTAGTTAGATGACTGCCAGTTGCGATGCGTACGCAAGGATGGTAACAATTACAACACCATTTCTGCCGTGAATGTGATGTTGTGTAACACTGGTGGCGTGGTGACAGAACCAAGTAAAGTGTTGAGGTTTGTACCCCTTGGACGAGTGACAAGTACTGGACCCGTAAGGCGTTGGCCGCCGCTTTTGCTGTGTGTATACCTACCAATCCTAGTGAGTAGCCGGATTCCGCGATGCATCTTTCAGTCAATTCACGTATCTTTAAAGAAGCCAGCGATTCGAACAGAATCCTTCCGCTAGATTCTGTTGGTGTGATAACTTTTCTTCACGAACCAACTGTACAGAATAATTGCGCTGAGTTACTTACGCTGTCCAATTTTCTGCGCTGGGATTGTTTTTCTAAAGGGGCTATGTCTGAGAAAGCCATAAAATTTCGTGTTCGGCTTCTCAGGAAGGGTTTCGGTTTGATGAGACGGTGGAAAGATTTTGGCTCTGATACTTTGGTGACTAGTGACTTGTAGCTTTTCAGGAATTTTTCCAAGGCTATCTCTGGGGTACATTCAGTCATGAATTTCCAACTAGCAGTTTCGGCGAATGAGGACAAAACGTGATAATACGTAATAGATTGCATTTTTTCGGCCTCTGCATCGAGGTTTGCTCGCTCCTGCTACCTGACTGATACCAATCCTACAATGAAGATGCCACGTCGAACGGTGGCAAAACGTTTGCAATCAACTTGCGCAGCTGGGAGAAGTCCACAACCACTGTATCGGGATATTCGGCGTAGCAAATGTAATCGAACAGTAAACTCAAGTGAAACTTCGACCCAGAGGACTGCATACATTTAGCTCATTAACCATGAGCTCCTTGCTGGTGAGCATAAGATCAAACATTGATGGCTTATTCGCTGTTCTGAACCTGGTGGTATGAGTGACGTGGTTGTATAAGGGTGTGCTATTGATTAGCTCCTGTAAACAAGCCTTGAACTATTCCGCCTCGGTTGCTGCAGTTTCCAGATCATGACTTTTTAATTTACCTGTGATGGGAATATGGGTGTATTACAGGTTTATCAGAATGAGAGATGCAAATATTAGCCTGTGATACTTCTTCGCAGTGGATTTTGATGATCAGTAAACTACGGACACGAGGCATGTGTCATCGTCCTTCAAGCACAGTTTGCATGTAAGAAGATCAGTGACACACATTTGAGGATCACTTATGAGCTCACAGGGAAGGTTGATTTTGTAATAAATGATCACCACCCCTTGCATACCCGTTCTGTCGTTCCGGAGAAGTGACTTATCGGGTAGGGCGATTTCAGAGTAAGCAATGTTACAGCTCAGTCACGTTCCGGCGATCATTATGATATCTTGAGACTCGGATGACTAACAATGACGAAATTCAACCAACTTATTAAATAAGTCAGTTTCTCCGTAACCAAAAGTAAATCATTGGATGTTGGACTAAGATTGCAGATTGTACCGACCGTTGAGGGACCGGCTACTAGTCTCTTTTCTACGAAATCGTTGGCATTTTAAGTCCGGTTGGGTTATATGACTACTCCCGGCTGTCGTGACGTTGGTCGCCGTGTTGTATCGTATTCCATCAGATGCTAAGATTGCCATTAAATGAATCCCTTCAGAGCTATATGAGGGAAAGATTCACCAGTTTAGTCTTCCCCAATGATTCGTTCGCCATCCGTGACCGTATACCTGCTGTCCTTAACTGAACTTCAAGGAGAAAAATGTGAAGACACGCTGGCCCTCCGGTGCGGATGCATGAAAGAATTCCATAACAGGCAGAGACTGCCGGCTGTTATCAATGCATTTCTGTGAATTTCATAGAAGTTGAACGGAGCTTTAGTGCGTACAAACAATTTGTCTGACAAGTGTCACAACCATTCAGACAGAAGCGTAAGGCACTTTGTTGGACTTTATTTTGATTCCTGTTTTCAATCATGACTGACATGTATGAAGTGGATTAAGGTGACTAGATTTATGTATATCTTCGTTTTCGCGGAATTTTCGATTTCGATCGCGGACAATATGTTTCCCCATCGCGAAAAATGGGGTTAATGTCATTGATTCTCTCCTTTTCTTGATGTGTGTTAACGGTATATGTGACAAAGTGAAATTCGGAACACGCTGCAATATTAACGGCGATGATAAAATGGTCTGCATTTGGCACCCTACTACCAAAAAGGAATGTAGTTAACGGCAGATAAGTGTTACGCAACATCTTACAAATGCGGCAAAACACCTAGCTGGTTGAACATTTGTGTAAAACCAATTATTATGTCACACCGTTCGGGACCAGTGACTGAGGTAAGCATGCTCACACAACTTCCCCGAACAAGTAGGCTACATCGCTGCGAAAGCCAGACAGAGAATTTGAATGTTATTTAGAACACTCAGATTAAAAGAATCTATACTCTGCGCATATTCACCATTTTCTCGTTCCTCATTAGAATACTGCTCAATGGCGTTCAGTAGCACAAACAAACGCGACCGCATTGTGGTAGTAAATGTACAACGAACATATACAAAGCGCTTATTAAGTAAATGATGGAAGTAGCAATGTTTTTAACGATGGGAGAAACTCCAATTGGATTCACTCTGGCTGAAGTAGGAGAACTTCTCGGAGGTGACTGGTCGACAGCAAAGTCGCTTCATTCGCGTCAGGAATTTAACTTCCATTATCGAGTTTCCAGTGGACATCGGAGCTGAAGTTAACGTCATACCCCATAGGTCAGAAGGGATAGTTTCCCCCTTGCCGACCGGGTACATACCACCAATGACACACCAATAGCAAGTTATGGCGCAAAACTACTAACACCCGATTTGGAAATACGGCGAACATTTCGCTCGACTGTCACAGTAGCAGCCATGCCTTTCGCTATCATATACACAGACTTTCTCCAGCACTTTGACTTTACAATTAATGTTAATAGGTAGAAGTGTATCGAATCCCAGACACAGCTCAGTGATATCGGGACTACCGGCAATGTGTTCGCTATCACAACAATTTGTGTCATGCGTCAAGCTCCATAGCCTTTCATAGATCACTTCAACAAGCATCCTAAGCTCGTTCGAACTCAGAACGACTTAGTTACTGTGATGTCAAACGTCATAAACCATATCTGCACTACGGATCAATCTGTTTCGGCCTGCTTTCCCTGACTAGCTCCGGCGGAATCCGAGCAAATTCCCAAACGTTGAATAATCCGGCAAAGTCTAAGTCTATGACCATCACCACTACACATGGTATCTATAGCGTACCAAAAGGTAACTACTTTCTTTTATTTACAAGTTGAACACCAATCTTTCTTGTTTTTATCTCCCTTACATCCGGCTCGGCACTCCTCTGCTCTGTAAGTTGTCCCCCTAACGTTGCTCCTGCCTTGCTTCATCCGTCGACATCTTTTTCTGACCCACCAAATAACTTCCGCTGTGTCGGACTTCAAGTGCCTTCTGAGATCCGCGCTTGATTACGCGCATCGTCTCGGTCTACTATTTACTAGCCCTACAAATTGGTGGCCCCCATTGGCACGTACGAATTTAAACTTTTTCCGTCATTTGTATGTTTTGGTGAGTTCATTTCTTTTTCTCGATTGTATTCGTGTATGCATTTGTTTCTTGCCTAATTTTAGTGGTTTCATCTTGTTTTTGTTCATCCTTTACCTTCTCGATTCACGACTCGAAAGCGGCATCTAAATCGTTTCACGATGTAGAGATGCATACTATGACTGTTCGAAGGTTCATGGAACACAGCTCCGAAGTTTGGTTTGCGATACTAGAGATGGAACCGGAAAATAGGGGCATTCAAACGGACCGTTCGAGGTACAATTAGCTCGTCCCACGCCTTCCCTCGTCGGTTGTGATGCTGCCTAGGGACATTTTACACTGTCCATCGAAAGAGGCCAAATATGGAACGATGAAGCAAGCGCACAGGCTCGATTTGAACAGCTCAATGGTCTCAAACTGGGAGGTCGAAAGCCGTCTACATTGCTCGGTGAAATAGGGTGCATCGCTGATCCAATATTCTTGAGCGAAAAAGGGACGTAGCAGCTGTGGTTTGCACGTCTCTCAGATACATTGCCAGTAATGCTGTCCATGTTTCTAGATACGCCCCTGAGAGAACTGGCTACTAAAGCAGACACTGCGTTCGAAGGTTTTCCGTAGCAGACGACCAGTAGATTCGGTGACGTATTCTAAACGAGGAAAATCGAGTATCGCATTTGCTCCAAGTAGTCAGGCCGATCCGATAATAAAGATGAGGAAATTAATCGGGAAGTGAAGGAGCTGACAAAAGATCTTCCTTCTGCTCACTATCATTCAATGATCCAATTCACAGTTGTATAGCAGCAATGAAAGCTTCGATGCAGCGTGCGCCAAGGTCAGACGCTGACCACATTTTGAATACTGTTCACTGCACCTCATCTGGGCCTGTACCGAGTATGTCTCGTTCGACACGAAAGCACAACACTTCCTCTGCACATCCGCAGTCAGATAATACCAGACCCATCGAAGAATAGTGTATCACTGCCAATATGGTGAAAAAGCTCAACGTTGTCGAGTTCTCTGCATTAGGCACGTCTCAGGCCCTTCATGAAAAAGGAATAGCCTGCATACTAGCACAACCAACGCATCCATCAACAACCAAACAAATTGCTTGTTCTACCTTAAGGATCGACATTCTGCCATCATTTTTCTCAACGACACGGGAATAGAAGTCAGCGTCATTCCTGCGAACACGAACGACAAGCACTCAAAGCCACGTACAACCTGCGTGTGGCCAACGTTTCTCCGATATCTTCATACCGTCAGCGAATTATGAACTTAGATCTCAATCTCCGCCGAGATTTTCAGTGGGTTTTCATGGTTGCGTCTGTACCTCTCGCAAACATCGGGATCGATCTCCCGCGCCATTTTGGACTGCTTGTTGACGCTAATAGACATAGGCTTTTAAATGACTGCATTAAGTTAGGGGTAGAAGGCATTCTTACAGACTGCCCGATTATCTGTCCCGTTCTCTGAATCGCCAACGCTCATTCAAAGTATGCGAACCTACTGTCTGAATACCCGCGACTGGTACGACCAGCTACAGAGCTTCCAGCAGCCACGACAGAGGTCGCTCAACACATAGTCAGGATCAGCACGCCAACGAGTTCCCGACCAAGACGACACGCCTCAGACAACTTACGTGCCGCAAGAGTTGAATTTGACCACTTGCTTCAGCTCGGTATCATCCGACCATCCAACAGCCCATGGGCATCACCAATTTATATGGTATTGAAAAAGACCATGAGGGATTGCAGTCCTTCGGCGACTCGTGCCTTAAATACGGTTACAAGGCTCGATCGCTATCTGATCCCACATATCGTGGATCTCACTGCCAGTTTAGCGGGTAATAAAGGTTTTAGCAAAATCGACTTGGTATGCGCTGACAACCAAATTCCGTTAGCCGAAGTGGACATCGCTAAAACTGCCGTGACAACCCCGTTTGGTTGGTTCCAATTATTACGCAGGACATTTGGTCTAAAGAATGCCACGCAAACTTTTCAGAGCTACATCCACCAAGTTTGTCGAGGCCTCGACTTCATTCATGCTTATCTCGACAACATCTTAGTCGCGAACTCTTCACGAGAAGAGCATTTGGGCCACGATCGAACACTTTTGGACTGTTTATCTTAACACAGGACGACAAGTAACGCAGAAAAGTATTCGTCTGGTGTTGACTCGGTCAGTTTTCTCGGACGTCATATCACTCCCACAGGCCTCTTGCTGTGGAGGCAGGGCGGTGCGAACGAGTTATGTATTAAAGAACGAACACATACGTGGTATAACATTTATAACAAGAACAGTCGGACTCATTTGCGTACAGCATTAGTAGTGTCACCTGATGGCACACTGCGTCTTGTGCTATCGACTCAGCTTGTGGTGACGATACGGTTAGGTTCAACGCTCCAGCGCGATCCATTTTCAGGGCTAGTTGCATCGCCCACTACGCGCCCGTCTTCCGTGGTGATCCATTATTCGCTGAGTACATCACGCCTGCTCGTTTCAACATACAACTCATTAGCAGTGCACCCAGTGCCAATCCACGATAAAAATTAAGGTCATCATCGACTAAGTCGAGCCTCATTCTTTCAAGAAAGTAAGACGCTTTGAAAGTCTAGTCAACTTTTATCGCCGTTTTATACCCAGTTGCGCTACGGTTATGCAACCCCTTCACGGACCCTTACCGATGAGGCTGAAGAAATTCGATTTTCCGGCGGCAGCACGTAGTGCGTTCAAAGCTTTAAAAGAAGCTATCGTCAACATAGCTTCTATAGCGCATCACCATCCGGCAGCCCCATTGTTGCTCAGTACAGACGCTTCTAACGTGGCAGTTGGGCTGGGCTTCCAGCAAAAGGTAGGTAACGCTTGGCAACGGTTGTCATTCTTCTCCAAACGCTTGCAACCTGCCGAATCTAGTTACAGCCCATTCGGTAGAGTTATTAGTCATCTACTTAAGCATCTGTAATTTCCGACATATTCTAGAAGGTCACACTTTCACCGACCACAAACCCTGACCTACGTGCTCAACTCGACTACCGACCGATACTTTTCTAAAGAGTCGAACCACCTAGACTATGTCCCTCAGTTTATGACTGATATACGGCATGCCTCAGGTGTGCGTAACGCCGTCGCCGATGCGCTTTCCCGAATTCAAGAAATCTCCGTTGACGCAGGCACCGCTATAGATTTGACAACCATGAACGCAGCGCAACTCAGTGATCCTGAGATTGATTTACTACGCAGGTCTCCTTCATTGGACATACGACCCGTTCTGCTGACCTCATCAGACGGAACTATACTTTGTGATTTATCTCTGGGCACGCCGCATCCAGTCGTCCCAAGCGAGTTTCGACAGACGGTGTTCGACACGTTGCACAGCTTGTCTCACCCAGGCGTTCGTGCATCGGTTATACTCGTAACCGCACGATTCGTTTGGCGCAATGCCAGTCGGGTCGTTCGGAATTGGGCAGTTGCTTGCCTTCTAAGTCAACGCGCGAAGGTACACAAGCACATGAAAAGCCCATTAGGCACGTCCCCGACGCCAGACACACATTGTCAGCACGTGTACGTCGACTTCGGAAATCCTCTGCCGCCTTCGAAAATCTCTGCATATCTACTGACCGGTGTCGATCGATTCATTAGATGGCCTGATGCCATCTCTATCCCTAATTGCCTTTCAGAAACAGTCGCGAAAAGCGTAGTTAGAACGCTGGGTGGCGCAGTATGGCTGCCCTGCCATAGTGACCATTCATCATTCTGTATACACGTTAGCTGCAGGTGAAAAACACCTCAGCTATTATGCCGCAATACAAAAGAAAAAACACGAAACAGAGGCACGTCAACTGAGTCACCAGTAACGGATGGACATCGTTCCGGAGAGCTAACATCCAACTATTGTGTCGCAAAAAAGGAGCTATACCATGCCCACAAAATCAGATCGTGGTTGGAGGGAGGGCTAAGCGGGAGGGACAAAGAAAGTCACGACACATAGTGCCATAGGAGTGATGGTAGGTTACACTTCGTTGCTTAAGGAATCAGATCACCGCCACGTCCATGCGACGGCGTATCATCAGGCCACTAACGGCATGGTGGAGCGTTTTCCCCGCCAGTTGAAGGCAGCGCTACGTGTGCAGGCAGATCGTTCGAGGTCCGAAACACTTCCTCTCGTCCTTCTAGGCTAAAAAGGACTGTTAAAACGGACATCGACGCAATACTCGCGCAGCTAGTCTACTGCTGAACGGTAGGTTTGCCTGGACAACTGGTGAAACCAACCCGTCCATTTTCTCTTTTGTCTACGGAAGTTACATCGGCCAATCGGCTCACCAGATGCGTGAGCTGTGTCCACCCGATCCTCGATCCCAGAAGACACTAGTGTACGTGCCCAAGAAGCCTTCTACATAGTTACACGTCCTTCGCGCAGACGGGGTTTGATAGCCTCTTTAGTAATCGTACATAGGACCCTTCAAAGTGTTACACCGTACGAATAAGACACAATATTGACGGCAGTAGCTGATGCGAAGTCGTCAACATCGATCGCCTCAAACCGGCTTTCATCGGTGAAGCCACTAAGACTATGGCTACTTCGAACACTTCGTGCGACGCTACGAATAATCGCGCCACGTTACAAACATGTAGCACTCCTGCAGCGAGTACTGAGTTAGGTTCACAGGCAAGAGTTGTTCCGACGTCATTGCCTACTTCGAGCAAGTCGCACCTCAGGATCAATCGCCGTGGCCAAAATGTTCGCAGGCCCGTTGTCTTTCCGACTATGTACAGTGTAAATATGTTTAGGTTGGTAAATATTGTGTATATATGGTCGAGTAACGTTTTGAAAACCAAAAAACTCAAAACTTCCAAAAGCCTTATTTAGAAATCCAAAAACCGAAAGAATCTAAATATATTTGCATACAATTCATTCGTTCGTTCTTTTTGGTGTGTACTGCGTGTTTTTCTGTTTTCGCATCTCCACATGCCCCAAATCCTCCTCTTCGATAGACCGGCCCTCACAATCAACGTTTCCGAGGACCGCCACAGTCATCGAGGATCCGGACGTGAACGCAGGTCGTTTCATCCTGGGACGAGGGTCAATATGGCGCGCGGCGGGTGAAGAGGTCACTCCCAAGAGCACCGTTTGGCAACAGCGAAGGTTGGGGTGTTTCGCCCCTTTTTCTGGGCTATGCAGCTTTGTTGAAGTCCGACAAGCCCGCTCCAACGGCTCGCCGAAACGCACCCTGCCCTGCAAGCAATAAATAATGAATAACAAACGGCAGGACAGACTCCGATTTACAGCGAACCCCCATTTGACATGAACGCTCACGCACTTTTACTCGGCACGAATTTTTTATCGTTTCAGAGGAGGAACTCTGTGGCGTACCTAAAGATAAGTACTACCTTTTATGTACGAGTTCATTGCTGACCAATTGCACATCAATCTTCCATGTTTTTATCTCCCTTACATCCGGCTCGACACTCCTCTGCTCTGTAAATTTTCCCCATAACATTGCTCCTGCCTTGTTTCATCCGTCGAAGTCATTTTGTGGCACAGCGATTATATTCCGCTGTGTCCGACTGCAAGTACCTTTTGATATCCGCGCTTGATTAAGCGCATCGTCTCGGATTAGCATTTACTAGTCCTAAATACCCAAGATATCCGGTGACTGGTGTCCCTGTGGTGACTACACGGCACTTAACAAAGTTACCGTCCCGGATAAGTATTCAATTCCGCATATGCACGACTTAATTTCGGCTCTGGTTGGTAAGTCAACTTTTAGCAAAATCGACTTAATTCGCTCTTACCACCAAATACCATTAGCATCAGACGATACCTATAAAACAACAGTCGCTACACCGTTTAATCTATTGGAGTAGCTC
>CALYDF020006308.1:0-13513 GCA_944474145.2 Dicrocoelium dendriticum
TATTTGCCTGATGTGATCTGCCGAAAAGAGATCTATTTGCAACACTGTGTTTTAATCTTCCATGTGCATTATTTAGAAACTGGATTTGTTCATGGTGTTCCTGAACTACTGGGCTCTCTTGAGCATGAAGGGCAAAAACTTGACCGAGATCAATGTTGCTACATCCGCGAAGCACTTTATCTGGATCACATGATCACTAAATATCTGACCTGAATTCCTTCAACTCCAAACTACAAAGGCTGCGGTACGTGGTGCGGTAATGCTACACTCCGATTGATTGAGAGAAGTCCAATTGGATAGCTGCTTGAAGCATCGCTCCAGTTTGCCTACCCATATTAGGCAAAACGTAGCAGGCACACGGCCACTAGTTATCAGCACTTCATTGAAACATGCAACCTCAGTAAAATATTTTCCTCCACAATCCTGCAGATTGGTAGACAACTTGGCATTAGCGACACCTGACGAAATAAGGAGACACACCAGTGAACTTCTCGATCTGGGATACTCCATGCTACCATGTAGCCTGATTGAAATTCAACAAGCAAGGACCACTCAAAGAATGATTAGCGGTTGACCGACGAACGGTCAACTTTAAACTAAAAACGAATATTTTGTCCACCTACACATTCTAACATCAAAAACACTAAGATGTTTATATAATAACGCCCAAGGACTTCTTAGTAAGTTGGCCGAACTCAGAGAAATCCTGGCGGGATCTTTCATGAATAAGGAAACCTGGTTAAGCCTTGAGATATCAGATGTTAAAGGCAATTTATCTGGTATGTCACTGCTTCGGAATGACAGAGATGGAAGTGGTGGTGGCGAAATTCTTGATTACAAGGCTAAGCTAATATGTGACCACACAGAGATCCGTGCCCCAGATCCACTTTGGTGCCGGAAATGGTTACGGAACGATAACACATGTCTTATAGCTGTGGTTTACCATCCACCAAAGTACTGAATACTGAGTACTGTATTTTGGAACAAGTAAAAAATAATTCTGTACAACTCCATCGGGTGATAATCAAAAACATTTAAAAAAAATAAATAAACACGTCCGGTGGTTATCCTGAGATGCTTCAGCAACTCCTTTTGTAGCACACAAAAGATTGTTCACACAGTGAGTCACAAGTGGGTGATAGCATTGTCAAGTGGCAACCGTTCTCTGAAACGTATGTTAGCGAAGAGTAAATCCGACAAAGATTTGAATTTCTGCACAGATTCGGCCTCGACGACGTGTCCTTGCAGACCGTTCCATGCGTGCACAACCCTCCGCTCGAAACCCAGGGTGTGTGGGATTTTCTTCAGATTAGGCACCATGAGTTTGTACCTGTGCCCACGTGTGGTGCATGGTACTCGCAAGTGGTGTAATGACCTCAGCATGGGGAAATGACCGATATGTAAAATACGGTAGGTCATGCTAAGATCCTCTCGAACACGGCGACACGACAAGGTGTAGAGCCCAAGTTTATGTAACGGTTTTCATACGATAAGCCTCTCAAGCTGGGTATCAACTTGGTGGCGACGTGTTGTACTCGTACGATCTTTTGCTCTTCGCCGCGAGTGATCGGATAGCATGCAGACCAGCCGTACTGTAGCATTGGTCTGACGATGGAAGAGAAGAGGCTAGTGGCGACGTCCCCTGACCAAGTGCAGAAGCTGCGATTCAGCGCCCAGAGCATGCGCAGTCCATTTCGATACCGTTTGTTGGTGTTGTCGACGGACTTCAAGTCGCAGCTTGATAGTACACCTAGGTCTTTCACGGAAGGTGTGGGATGCAGTAGTTGGCCGTCTAGGGTGCACTTTCGGTCGTGAACAGCCTTCCCGAGGTTCATGAATAGGGACTTTGCCGGGTTGACCGGTAGGTTAACTAGGTGTGAAATGGACTCCAAACTAAACCACGTTCGTAAGGATGCTTTGAGTAAGACATACAGTCACATTCTCATCGCAGGCGACTTTTATGAACATGATCTGGAAATAGCGGCGACCGATAGCAAGCAGTTCAGAGCCTGTTTACAAGAGCTACTTTCCAGCTACCCACTGTACAACCAAGTGACCTCTTCCACTTGATTTCGAATTGCAAAATAGCCGTCGATACTTGATCTTTTGCTCACCAACGAAGAACTCATGATAGACGGAATAAATACAAGCACGCCGCTGGGTCGCAGTGACCACGAAATTCTTCCGTTTAAGTATGTATTTTAGGCGGAATATGCTGAGGAAGAGAACGATAAAGTATATGCGGTCATGCACTACATCGTTTTATCCGCTCTTTTTAAGGAGGTATCATGGATCTAGTTAACTAAATGCCTCCCCCCCCGACATCGTCTGGAATATTTTGACACCAGCATTCACCACACTGGTTACACAGTGTCTGAGCAGAAATCCTTCCATCATCAAAGGAGAAGCAAGTCATTTATGAGTGGCGGAACATGCAAATGCATGTCCCTAAGGGATTTAGTATGGCGAGCTCACAAGGACTCCCCGAATTCTGAAACCTGGACTGCCTACTTGGCTCAGCTTAAGTTATGTGTGAGCTTGGTCCGCGAGGATGAGCTGAAACATCATCAGGAATTAATGAAGAGATTCTGTGCGAACCGCACACTCTTATGTAGGCATGTTGATCGCCTTCGTAACGTGCAACAAGTAATACCCGCACTGATAAGGACTGACGGATGCACGCGATCAGCAACGGAAGCATCCGATCACTTACGGTTCCATTACTCAAAAACGTTCCAGAGAGTAATAGGCCCAACGGTTATTCCTGTTTCTATTGTCCCATCACCAGCTTTATCCATTATAACTTTTACTGCGGAAAGTTTATCAACGAAACTGTTGTTGCTGTGTATCCACAGCCCTCCTAATGTCGATGATATTCGACCGAAAGCGTTACAAGCAGCAGGCATTGTTCCGGCGTAAGCATTCGCTATATTCTATCAGCGCTGTATGGAGGAGAACCATATTCCAACAGTATGGAAGCTTGGGGTAATCGCTCCTGTTCAAAAGGGAGGTAGTCGCACTGACCCAAACAATTACCGTTCTATATCCCTACTCCCTGTGCTCTCCAAGTTTATGGAGTCTAGCATAGCTAATGCACTCATGCCGTAGCTGGAAAATCACAAGATGTTAGCAAAGAGCAGCATGGCTTCCGACAACTGCGCTCGTGCCCAACGAACCTGTTAATCGCACGCAACAGCTGGACTGAAGCAGTTCATGGTGGAGCAGCAGTTGATGTCAATTCATTGAATTTCACAAAAGTGTTTGGCTGCCTATACCACCGAATACTACTCAATAAACTTTAGCTCTAGGGCGTTGGTGACCTATTGCTGCAATGGGTAGGCAATTTCCTAATGATCGTTGATTGGAAGTGAGAGCATGAGAATCCCTGCCCGACGCAATTGAGGTGGAGTGAGCACACCACAAGTCTCGATGCACGGGCCTGTCATTTCTTGAATTGCATAAACGATCTCGCAAGCGGAATTACTTCCGATTTCTTACTCTTCGCAAAAGATATCAAGTTATGGCGAGTGATCAAAAAATCCAACAACCACGGAAAGCTCCAGAGTGACCTCAACATGATTTCAACCTGGTCAGTTTTGAATACCCCACCGTTGAATAAGGAAAAATTTCACACTGTGCAATTGTACCATTGACGTGACTACGTATATAGGCTTACGTCACATGTATTGCAATCCACCTCCCAAGCACACAACCCTGTTGTGTTAATTCAAGGTGGCCTCAACTGTTCAGCGGCAGCTGCGAAAAGAGCCAACCAGCACGTCAGCTTGCTGCGGAGGTCACTCGGAAGTTTCGACCCATCCTTCTTTCCCATGTTGCACGATTCCCATGTGCGCACTCATGTTGAATACACCATCCAAGCTTGGCAATCTTGGATTAAGCGCGACTTAGAAGTACTGGAGAAATGCCAACGCAGGACCACAACGAATGTCAATGGCCTATGAAATCTGATCTACCATCAAACGTTGAAGTCGCTGGAAGTTCATAGTGGCTTCTACCGAAGGCTGTGCGGTGATCTCATATTAATCAATCAAATATTAGCTGGCCTTAATCACGTATGCCGTCGCTTGCTGAAACTCAGCCATAGCAACAATCCAAGAGCTAACCCTCTGAGATTGTGTGCACAGTTTAGCCGTCTGGAATGCCGGCGGAATTATTTTATCGTTTCGAGTTAGCCACACTCGAAACTCTATCTCTCTCAAACTTCGTTGTTTTTCCACCACCTTGGATATTTTCAAAAATGCTATCGGATCTTGCTGCTGTCTGCAGTTGTTGACTGGCGGTTCAAGCCGCTTGTGGTCATGAGTTCGAATCCTGATGGATCCGATTGATGCGCACTACTGACGATGTCCAACATGCTGAAACTGCAGTCTATTACATTTCCGGGAATTTGGACGACTATCTGATTTGGAAACTGGCTGCGAAGAACCTCACTTAATTACATCAAATTCCCCTAATCATGAGTAGTTCTCATATTTGTTCATCAAATTTTGAGTGACCCTAATTACGTATGCCGTCACTTACTGAAACCCAGCCCTAACACCAATCTCAGAGCTAACCCTCTGAGATTGGGTGCACAGTTTAGCCGCCTGGAATGCCGGCAGAATTATGTTACCGATTCTGGTTTGCTTACCTTGAAACTCTCTCCCAAACGTCCTTGTTTCCTCTTCCACCATGGATTTTTGCAAAAATGGTAGGCTCTTACCCTTGGTCTTCATCAGTTTGTTGCTTATATTTTGCAAATTTGGGATATAATAATTATCCCTCCAAACTGGATTAGCTTGATACGTAAACCTGAGGATGCGGGACAGAAATGAGTTTTTCCGTTTTTGCTTTTTTCACGGACTACTACAACTATAACTGTCCCCATGTTGTCACGTCATTCGCATTCAGTTCCCAGTTATACTACTATTTTTCAGCAGTGTACCTACTATATAAACGTGAAAACATACGACCCACCTATATTTTGATACTTGTAATTTTACACCCACCATCCTGTATGACTTGTCAAACAACTGCCTTTTTACCAGACATACGGCATTTTTCATTGTCCCTTGTTCATGGAACACATTGTGACTCGTAGAAAAATCCGGGCAATGCTCCGTGCTATCCTGAAGAGGGACCGCGAATCCCCGTGGTCTTATCTTGCATCAGAAATGGAAATGGCTACTTCTCTTGGTATCCATCTATTTTTATCTTGGCTCATACGGGAAACGGGCAGCAGGAGACCTGGTGTTAGTGAAGTTATACGTGAAGAGAGTGGGAAGTCTATCCAAAATTTGTCAACAAGCTTGGAGCCTTGGGCTTAACACTTTGAAAGGCAGTTTAATCGATCGGAATTATCAGATTACTCACCGGCCACTGATCGCCTTGTTCCCTGGACCATCCCTTTAGATTCGGCTTCTTCCTAGCAGGTCGCGGGAACGGATGATCTTTCGCCAGCCCTCTTCAAATTCGGGGACCATCTTTTGTGGATGATTTACACGAGTTACTAGAGCAACTGTGGGAGCACGAAACTGTCCCAACCGACTGGAGCCGCTTCGTCATGTCCCAATTTTCAAGGGAGGTTTGCGATCAGAATAAGGCAACCATTAAAGAATCAGTCTGATCTCCATCGCCTCTAAATTGCTTGTCTTTGTCATCTTTCACTGACTGAGTGACAGTCGTGAAAGTCATATTCATGAAGAGCAAGCCGGGTTTCCTCAAGATGGTGGCTGCATTGACCACATCTTCAATTTGCGTCAGTGGTTGGCTCACTGTCACATATGTTGGCGCCCCACCGTTGTCGTGTTCCTAGTTATTAAAGCTGTATTCACTTCGGTGGATAGACGTGCACTTTTGGACTGTCTAGTCAGGAAAGTTGTATCCAAGAAATATGTAGATATTATCAGACCATTAGACGCGCCTATCACGAGCAGAGTGAGGGTTTACGGCCAGCTGCTGTCGCCCTTCCATATCTCCAGTGGTGTTAGACAAGGATGCCCTTTGTCACCTTTACTCTTCAACTTCACTACTGACGCAGACATGGAAATCACGTTCATAGGACATGAATTAGAACGTGTGCATCTGCTCCCAGGAGAACGACTTCTTGACTTAGAGTATGCTGATGTTATTGTCCTAATCTTTGACAACTGCCAGACGTGCCAAGCTGCACTGGACAAATCAGCACTGGATGTCCGTCAATTTGGGCTTTGCTTTGCAACCTCAAAGTGCAAAGCGTCCCTCCAAGAATGTCTGGGACCGCCTTCTACGCTGACTCTTAGTGCAGATCAGCAAGAAGTTGTCCAAAATTTCAACTACATGGGAAGTTTTACCAGCGCCCGTAGGATTGAAGATAAGATTATGAACCTTACAGCAAACGCTCGAGGCTTTTTTGCCAACCTTCTCCTCTTATGGCGCCGGTGCGACATCAAACTTGCCCTGAAGGGTGGAGTGGACAATGCAGCGGTACATTCGACCCTACTGTAGGGTAGTGAAACCTGACTTCTTAGCTCAGCGTACATAAAGAGGATAGTTACTTTTGACCACCGGTGCCTTCGCAGTTTGGCTCAGAGCTGGTGGGAAAACCGAATGAGCAACTTGCGTGTAATCGACGCATTGTTTACGGTACAAGAACAATAAATGAACCGCTCAGCACCGTTATTTCACGCACCAGACTTCTATGGCTTGGCCACGTGTTACGTTTGCCAGCCCACCAACTCCCACGACGTGTGTTGTTTGCGCACTGGCGGTGTGGGTAGAAGAAAAGGAGAGGTGGTCAAGCAATGACCTGGTCTAGACGAATATACGCCTCACTTCGGTTGGCGCGGTTCGGCTTCCTGTTTTGGGTCCGAAAGACTATGATCACATTTGACTGGATACACTTGTTAAAATGGCTGGGATCCGACGTCAATGATGTTCGTGCTGTGAGTTTCTTTGTCCCACCTCATCCCTCTTAGCCTCACCCTCCAACCACGATCCAATTACCTAGGCGTATATAATTTTGCATGGTAAAATCTTTTTGCTGCAGAGTAGCCGGCTGGTTTATTCCGGAACGATGCCCATCCGTTAATGTTAGCTCAGATGACTTGCACCTGTAGCATTTTATTCCCTTCTTTTCTTTTATGTATTTCGGCACAGTAGCTGAGGTGTTTCCCACCTCTAGTTAACGTGTATAGTGTGTGTGCTACAGAACGGATGCGTCGATTGGTCAGTACACGACTTTTCACTTCCGTCTCGCTGAGATATAAGCGAAACTTAATCCACTGCCTTACTACAAGAGCACGTAGAATTTGCTCACAGGACACCCTGGATGAGGAACCAGCCTTTATAAGGAATACACTGCGCGAGAATGGCTACCGTGATAGATTTGTTGCAACGAATTTTGAAGAAATATTCAGGCCGGTACCAGTTTTAACTGTGGCGTAGTTACTTTTAAGATTCCCTTTTAATAAAAACGCCGCTGCCGAGCGCCTAACCCAGAAGTCTTTCAGCGGCAGTCAAGTCGACATTTCCAGCAGCCAGATTAAAGTGTACATTTACATTACTGTGTTTGTTTACATTACATGTTTGTTCATGCAGTAAGGATGTGCTGCCATTGCTGACCTCATCTATGATTGTTTATCAGTTCAGGTGCGCTTGTGACTCTACTTGTATCGGTCGAACGGCACGGCACTCGACGAAACGCGTGAATGAGCACTGTCCACGCTGGTTGCGTCAAAGAGGAACTGGGGCCATTAGCAGCGCCGTTTTGGCCCATGTTGTCGATACTGCGCACCAAGTTGATTTAAAGCGTGCCTTCAGGATAATTCACAGGGTCCCCCAGCATCATTCAAGAGGTTTGCGCGTCCGTGCGCTCGCGGCAGCTGCATCGATTTGCATCCGGTTGATTCAACCTTCTTTATCCTCCCAAAAGAAGTTAATCCATGCCTTACAGCTTCCCTGGCCAGCTAGAATGAGCGATGCTGTGATCGACTGTCACGGCACAAGCTCAGTACGATCCAATCGACCTGTCGGGTCAAAGGTCAATTTTTATTCTCCCCCATTGAACCGTTAGTGAACTATGTAATTTGAGTCAGTGGGTCGATTTCAGTTATTTATTTTATCCTTAAATATGATTGTAATGGTCTGAAGGGAATCATCGAAAATAAGTGTTCACCTGTGGTCTCGCGTTCTTTTATAACTCCAAATGGGAGTTTTCAAGTTGCCTAACATATGTATTTTCCTACGGGAACCGGTTTTTTCGGTCCCTATATAAACTGTTTAAAAATCAGGTTCACAATGCGCCAGTCACGCTGCACCATAGTCGTAGCAATCGACACCCGTTACTCTGGAAGCTCAAAGACTTGCATAAAACCATATGTAAACGATTCATCAGATGGACAGAAGTTTGCTTTGCAATTTCATTGCTTTCGGTTGTTTTTTGTTTATGGTTGTTACCTCTTAAAAATCCCAAAGCGTCATCTTGTGGGATATGTTAAGCCTAATCTTTTTTAATCGCAATAAACCACTAACCATTGGGCGTACTCTTACTCCTAATCCCACAACACCTGCTGATCGTAACCTAATCCTCTCCCCACAAAACAGTGCAAGTGCGCTAGCTGTTTCGGTGTGTGTGGGTTTGTAGGATGAAAGGGATTTCAAGGCTGCAAGCAAACTACTAGATGTCCTATCCAGCAGTAAAGCTGGTGGATGTCATTCTATCTGGGAGCTGTTTTGTCTACTTTGATCAGATTTGACGTGTGTGATTCGTATGGGGCCAAATAGTTAGCATACAACTGTCCCGCTTTACATACAGCTATAATTGAGGGATTATCACCAATGTGAGATTTAATCGATTAAAGTAAAGGATTGGGTTTTGCACATTGTAGACATATTGCTATGCTAGATGTAGTTTCATTCCTAGCATTATTGAGAGATTTATTGTAGCTTGCACTGCTCCTTTAGACGAAAGAGCCCAGTCGGAATAGCCTGAGATGGCATCAAAATGAGGTTGCGGATCTGCTCCTTGCAGAGAGCATTTCGGAGCACTGTTCGCTCTGGCCATCTGTGTTTCGCGTGTCCCTCAACTCAAACGGGCATCTCGCTTGCTCGCTAAAGCCCTCAGTGTGAGACCCTTTTGATTACATTCGCAACGGGCTCTCTCAAGGCAGATGGCATGACTCCATTTTCCGGACGTTCACTGTTACGTCTGCGTTGTCAGGAACTGTGCTGCCTTCGTTTTACCTTCATATACCAGGGTTTAGGTTTTGGAACCATTTAGAGGGTTGCCTATTCCGGGAGCCCAGAGAGCGATTCGAGAAGACGGATCGAGTTGCAGGGAAACTTTTATTGGTTCAGCAAAAGATTCCCTGTTAGCTAGCTATAAATGAACGACACCGTGGACGCTCTAGCTAGGGGAACGGATCAAGCACAGCACACAGAGCAGTCGCGCGTTGCAACCGAAGCGAGCGCCAAGCAAAAATGGCGATGAGCAAGTAAAGCATTCGAACTCAGCAATCAGTTCAACAAACCACACCGGTTGCCTAAGTGTACAATTATAGAATTTTGGTTAGAATTTTACACAAGCAAACCGGGGAATCTCCAGACTGCTACATAGCCCTCTCCCAGAAGGGACTGTGTAAGCAGTCCTTCGATCTACGTGAGGACTGTCCGTCGCCGGCCAGCCTTCTGCGAGACCAGGTTATGAAACCCGATGCAGCTGCTGGGGGAGAACCATGCAATCGGACCCTAGCGGGCTCCCACCCGTGTCCTCCCTACGGTGTCGAAACGGTAAAAAAAACTGTGGGGGGACAGTTAGTAGAGTTCACGTGGGCGGTTGAACAGGAAGTTCGTTCCACTTGCAGTTGACGTGCGGGGATCCAGCGAAAGTGAAACCGAGGTGCAACCAACCGACGGTGTATATGGAAAGCAAAATGAAAAAGCAGCATAAATGCATAGCAATACACAAAAGAGTGCAAAGCTGTTTTGGTGTTTTCAAAAGGTTTTGCACATTTTTGGTAGTTTCAAAACGTTTTGGTCTTCTTTTGTAAATTTTCAAAAACGTTTAGTTAGAGCAAAAATTTCAAAGGCACGTTCTACGTAAAAAAGTAAGTGCGAACGGAGTCCGAAAAACGAACCTTAGGTTTGAGCTTCCTACCGCGTTGATTGAGAGTAGGGCGGGTAGGAGTGCTGTCGGTTGTGGTTGTCGGTTCTGCTGGAGCGGACTGACTCGTCTGAGGTTGCGGTGCCAGCTGTGATGGCACAGGCTGTGAAGTTGCTTGTTGCACCGGCGAGTCAGACTTGTCGAAGAATGCTGGCTTGAGTCGATCAATGGTGATCGTCTCAGTGGTGTTGCGTCGTGGCTTGCTTATGTCGGGATCAGCTTGTTGGGCAGCAGCCATGGCGGCTAGATCAATGTTTGTGCCAGGCGATAAGCTGATCTGCTGAATGCGTGAAAGCGCATCCGCGACGGGATTGAGAGCACCTGAGACATGACGTACGTCTGTCGTAAACTGAGAAACGTAGTCTAGGTGTCTGGTTTCCCGCGGAGAATACTTGTCTGTTGCGCCATTAATTGCGTAGATCAATGGCTTGTGGTCGGTGAAGACGGTGAAATGTCGACCTTCGAGGTAGTGACGGAAATGTCGGATACCTAGGTAGATAGCTAACAGTTCCCTACCGAAGGTGCTGTATCGCGATTCGGCAGGTTGTAAGCGCTTTGAGAAGAAACCTAGAGGTATCCATCGACGGTCGATGAGTTGTTGAAGAACTGCACCGACGGCAGTGTCTGATGCGTCAGTTGTCAGAGAGAGTGATGCAGACGTGTCTGGATGGGCGAGAAGCGCTATGTTGGAGATAGCGTCTTTGAGCTTCTCGAAAGACAATTTAGCGTCGTCTGGAAAGTGAAAAGACCGTTGTTTACCGCGGAGCAAGTCAGTCATTGGTTGAACAATGCTCGCGCAGTTAGGTATAAAGCGTCTGTAATAGTTGACCAGGCCAAGAAATCGGCGCAACTGCTTGAAGGAACTGGGAGCAGGATAGTCCTTCAATGCCTGGATTTTGTCTGGCAGAGCTTCAATACCAGTGGCAGATATGCGGTGGCCAAGAAAGTCGATGGAGCTTTGGCCAAGCTCACATTTATCGGGGTTGACGGTAACCCCATGCTGCGTTAAGCGTTGGAAGAGTGTGTCGAGGTGATGAAGATGTTCTTCGTCGGAGGAGCTCGCGATGAGAATGTCATCTAAATAAGGATAAACGCCTTCGAGTCCTCGCGTTACCTCATGAATGAAACGCTGAAAAGTTTGGGCAGCGTTGCTGAGGCCGAAAGGCATTCTGAGGTACTCGAATAGGTCGAATGGCGTAATGACTGCAGTTTTAGCAATGTCGTCTGGCGCCACAGGTATCTGATGGTAGGCGCGAACTAAGTCGACTTTGCTGAAGATAGACTTGCCAGCTAGAGCTGAGGTCAAGTCGTGCATGTGCGGGATAGGATATTTATCCGGGACGGTAACTTTGTTAAGTGCTCTGTAGTCACCACAAGGGCGCCAGTCACCGGACTTCTTCGGCACCATGTGTAATGGTGATGCCCATGGACTTTTAGACGGGCGGATGATTCCCAGTTCGAGCATTTGCTCGAATTCCGCCTTCGCAGCTTTGAGCTTGTCCGGGGATAGTCGGCGAGGGCGGGCCGAAACAGGTGGGCCCTTAGTGCAAATGTAACGCATGACGTTCGACGTCACAGGAGGCAAGTCGTTCAGGACGCGAACGAGTTTAGGGTGCTTGCTGAAAAGTTCTAGAAAAGACTGTGAAGCTTGAGGTAGGACACGAATGGGAGTGATAGCAGCCACGTTGGCGCTAGTCCCGATAACACTGAGCTGTGTCCTAGAATCGATAAGCTTCTTCCTTTTAGCGTCGACGATGAGGTCGAAGCGTTAAAGGAAGTCTATGCCTATGATGGCGAAAGGCACAGCAGCGATTATGAAAGGCCAGCGAAAGGTTCGCCGGAGGCCTAAGTTGAGCGTTAGCAGCTTTTCGCCGAAAGTTGCGATTGGTGTGCCATTGGCGGCACGCAGCTTGGTCGGCGATGTTGAGACGACCTCATCTGAGCTACGGGCTATAACGCTAACTTCGGCACCAGTGTCTAATAGAAACTCGGTGCCGGAAGTTAAATCCCTAACGCGGATGAGGCGACTTTGGTGTTGGCCGGTCGCGTTCGTCGCCGTTACGGAACGGCCCCGAAGTTTTCCCTGCTTCTCGGCAAAGTTGCAAGGCTTGACACATTTACGAGCTGCGGTACTAAAACGCTGGTGGTACCAACAGCTAGCCTGCCTGTTTCTAGACTTAGAACGTTTGCAGGGCGATTTGGATCGGCTATGACGACGACGGTCCATAGTAAGCTGCTGGACCTGGCGACTAAGTGTCGCGACTTGTGTTTGCAGGGGTTCTATAGTTGACTGTAAGCCAGTGATAGAAATGCCCTGGGACGCGACGGCATTCATCTTGCTGGCGTCGGCTTGTGGCTGTGATCGTTCAATAACTGGATCAGCTAAATCTGCTAGTTGAGTGAGCGAAACGGAGCTCACTGTAGCAAGAATCGCTTGTGTGTTTTCCGGTAGCCGTTGTAGCCATAGTTCGCGAAGTAAAGTCTCATCCATGGTTGAAGAACCAAGGAGTTGCTGCATCTCTCGTAGCAGGGTTGAGGGCAGTTTGTCGCCCAGTTTCAGATCCCTGAAAAGCTGCTGCAGGCGAACTTTCTCAGAGGGCATAACACGCTTAATCGCGGCCTCCTTGAGAGCCTCATAGTGGTTTTCGGTCTGAGAAATGATGACGTCACGAACCTGCATTGATATCTCCTTGGGGAGATAGGACAGGAGCTTGCAATACTTCGCGTAGTCGGAAGTGATTCTGTGGTTATAAAACTCAGCTTCAAGAAGAGCGAACCACAAAGGAGGATCGATGTCCCAAAAAGGTGGAACTGAGAGAGATACAACGCTAAGTAGGGACTCTACCTTATGGTCTACAGATTCCATAGTTTGAAAAAAATGACGCAAAAAATAGGCTACCGTATGCAAAAATAAAACCGGAAAATATGAAAAATAAATGGAACGAGCTCACCGGAGAAAAGTTCGAAATATCCGGCGTTGAGATTGTTCCGGAGTCGGGGTCACCAATTTAGAGGGTTGTCTATTCCGGGAGCCCAGAGAGCGATTCGAGAAGACGGATCGAGTTGCAGGGAAACTTTTATTGGTTCAGCAAAAGATTCCCTGTTAGCTAGCTATAAATGAACGACACCGTGGACGCTCTAGCTAGGGGAACGGATCAAGCACAGCACACAGAGCAGTCGCGCGTTGCAACCGAAGCGAGCGCCAAGCAAAAATGGCGATGAGCAAGTAAAGCATTCGAACTCAGCAATCAGTTCAACAAACCACACCGGTTGCCTAAGTATACAATTATAGAATTTTGGTTAGAATTTTACACAAGCAAACCGGGGAATCTCCAGACTGCTACAGACCGCGGTCAAACTCACAGTCTGTGT
>CALYDF020006309.1:0-13528 GCA_944474145.2 Dicrocoelium dendriticum
CCCGAGAGACCTGTGGAAGTCGATTAGACTTGCGAAACTTGGGCGAAGATTCCAAGATACCGTCAGTGGTGTCAGTTAACAGGGACAGTGGAGCATCGCCATTAGCGGAAAGCATGTGACGCATTTTACGGGCTAGTAGTTGTAACCACACCTCCCGGAAAAATCGTCATCTATAGAGGTGGGTTTGCAGGGCTCTGCCTTTCTCTTAACAAGTGTGATAGCATGAGAACACCGAGCTACGTTTCGCTTAAGAGTTTTGTTACTCTTTATTGGTCGAACGAGTTTGTCTTTCACAGAACTGCGGCTTTAATCATTACATAATTTTGCTGATCCTCGGGCTGATCTAGAACGTCATTCAGGTGGTTGATAACATGCGGAGGCAGTGCGGCTACGACATGGTGCAATTTAATCTAACCGGACTTAATACGACGTAAAAGGTACTGCGATTCTATCTGCGAGAACCAGGCCTTAAGGTTAGTCACGCGAAAAGGAGATAAGCGGAGACTAACGGTACTTCCTGGGCGTCAGAATCTGGATTTACAACCTCTATGGAGAAAGTTATTGAGCCCGTAGGATGTAAACCCAAAATTAGAAGTTTAGAAAATTAGAAATGTAGACGAAAAATGTATCCGAATCTGAAAAGAAAAGTTAGTAAAATACTCATCAACTGTAAGTGCAGCACCGAGTATACGTCGGGTGTCACCAAGTATAGCGCGTTGCTCTAACCATATATCCGATACTCAGATTTAAATGGCCAACCAAAGGCATGCGGCAGAACACACTGAAATAAGCTAGAAAAATGTTTATTAAAAGGTTGCTAAATCTTAAGACTAAGTATAAGGCACCGGAAAATAACTAGTTAGGGAGTATGTGGTAGGGTGCTGAGTGCGCTCGAAGAACCGACGTTCTTTTCGAAGCTCGCGGACAAAGTCCGGATGTTGGCGGTGTGTCTCATTCAAACAGGTGCATCATGGTTGGCGGTATCCGGTTTCGGATTTGCCTGCCGCTGTGGCCAGCCACAGCACGCCTGCGCCTACAGAGGGACCACGGGTGGCTTGCGCTGCACCACCCACAGCTCCAACCACACACCCATATCCAGTGTAAACCCGAAGGAATAAGACCGGGAGGCATGTGAATGGGAGCCACGTTTCATCAACGGAGCCGGCCCACACTCCTGCACATGCAAACACAAGCACGCTGTATTTGGGAAATCAAGCGCACACAAGGCGGTTGCCCGACCGTAGTCCGCTCCACACTGAGTGCATGGAACTACTCTTCGTGCCTAGCACGGCCACAACGACCGTGCACCCCGTCCCCTCCAGCAACGACCAACTGTCTCCTGGAGCCAGTATGGACGAAGTAGTGGGTGATAGACAGGTAGGCACCTTGTCAACATGCACATCAAGCGCAGCCACACCGGGGATATCAGGCAACAGCCAATCGCCTGGAACAACAAGATGAAATAAAACAAATCCAATAATGCATACAGATACGGTGGCATAACTTTAAGCTAAATTAGCACATGAAGTAAGTTGGTTAGCTACGAATCCGCGATAAGGAGAAAAGGTCCACAAGTTAGTTAAAAATGCTACAAAATGCAACAAAGTTACCGAAGATAAGCGCAATTAATGTAAGCAACGTAGCCAGTTAATAGAAGAGTATTCAGGTAGGCAGAACAAACCAAATAAAGTGGAATGAAGTTTATCCAGCAAACCACTTACTTCCCTAATACATGAAAAAACGATGATTTCATAGTAGTTAGGATTGATTTACACAACAAGCAGGAGAATCTTCAGGTCACCACATGAGTGCTAGTCATATGACTTGTATAAGTTTCTCGATTTAATTGCATACTACAAAATAGTATTTTTATTTGATCGACTTCACCGGTTAACGTTCAAAAGCCAACCATTTTCGTCCCATATTTCCGCATAAGTTAATTTATTCAAGGTTTCTGCTCCACTGATTTCCCGTAGCAGCAATAAATATTTCATATACATTCATCACCTGTGAACAATCACAGTGTGCCATGTATGGTAAGACATACATTTCCCATGACATAGTGCATTTTTGTTGGTTGGTTGTCAGAAAATGCAGGTGTGTAACGATTCTATCATATTAATTTACACTCCTAACAAACTAAGTAGTAGCAAGTTATAAGTGGTAAGTTTCTCCAGCGATTTCATTGAATGAGGGTTGGTATATAACAGGGATAGATTCTGGATGCGACAACCTCGCTATGGCTTCAAATACCGCTGTTATTCATACGCCCGTTGAGACCGCCAGGAGTCCTGCCACACCAGACGGATACACGGTTAGCGTTGCCAGTCAGCTTTTTGAGGGTGTGAGCAGCCGCTTTTATAGCAACGCCCACGAACTGGTGTACTATTTCCAGGAGTTCGAGAGAATCTCCGGGTCATAACACAGTGTTCGAAAGTCGAAAGCAGATGCCTTCGGCGAGAATACACTGATAAAGTGCCACCACAAAGGGTTTGCCCGCCATCCTAACGAAGGCACAAGACGAGCATTATTGCGTCACACACATTGCGGGGCGTATCTCAATATTGGGAGGCTGGGGACTTCGTTCCAAATAACCAGGTTCCACATGGTGCATAACCACGAACTTCTGGGCGACGAAGCATTAAAGTGGTTTAGTAGAAACCGTCGTTTAGAGCCGGAAGAGCTGAAGATAATCAGGCTGATTCTGGAATGCCGAAGCCGATGTTTCAACATCCGGTTCTACATGCGATCGAAGTTCGGAAAATATCTGACGAACGCGGACGTCGGCAACCTTCGAGCGAGGCACATGTTCGGGCGCAACCATCCAAGTAACATGTTTTTCGATTGTTAGCTTGAACTGAAATGTTTTAGTATACATACTGGTCATGGAATCACAGTTTAATTAGCGGGGGCGAACCCGATGTTTAAGCGACGAAAACAAATTGATCACGCAATTCATCTACTCTACATCCGAGATACTGGAACTGTACTCCCGGTTTCCCGAATTGTTACTTATTGATAGCACCTGCTCCTCTAACCAACGGATATTTTTATACCAGCTGCACATAGTCGATGGCTGTCGAAAAGGTCTGCCGGTTGCCACTGCTTTCTCTGGTAGGACAAGGAGACTGAGATCAGAACCTTCCTCCTCAGATTTATGGAGTTTGTAGGTGGAGCTTCTTACGTCAGCTGCATCATGTCCGATGGTGCATTGGCCATTGCGAACGCCGTACATAATGTCTTTCCTTCGCGCATCATTTCTTATGTCTCATTCGTATACTTAGAAATGTTATCAGACGTTTTCCGCAATCCACTTCATTCAGAGGTTTTTTCATCGCGATGTACACGTTCAACTTTTGGGAATATTTTGATAATTTGGAAATCGTTCGTAATAATGATCAATCTGTTCTCTGCTATATCAATTCCTTCATTTTGCCCAACGCCTACAGATGGGCCACAGCAGGATGCCTGGCGCTGCAACATACGGCATACCCGACGCGAATATGGTGGAGTCCATGCATCGCTGCTTAAAGATTGAACTGTTGAATGGGCGAATTGGAAGTTGGGAAGCCATATGACTGTCACGGATGAGCGCGATTTATTTGATGTGGAACCGCTAGAAAGCGATAACGGATGCATCTCGGTGCGACCTGCGTATTGTCGATATTCCGGAGTTGGACCGCTTGTGCCGCCGATTGATGCCGTACGATATTTTCATGATAGCGTCTGACTTAAGTTCAACCTATCCGGTTGTGGTTCTCAGCAACGGTGGGCATGCAACTCTTTTCAGAGATCGACTAGAGACGGCGAACCACGACAGCCGTACGTGCACTTGCAAAACTAGCGTGTGATTTGCACTTCCATGAAGACACCTGCTGAAGTCCGTACAGCTTAACAGCGTGAACATCAACGAAATACCGGTCAGCCGACGGTGGACGAGATCGAATAGTGGGACACCTTTAGCTTCAATCGCGCCGTTGGCCGCGCCATTAATCGGAAAACAAGAACCGGGCGCCATGTTGGATATGGCTTTGAACCATTTACGTGCGCTGTATCAGCGACTGAAGCCAGCGCACTTCGCTCTCTATGCCGCGTGACAACGTAGTTTTGTTCAACAAGCCGGCCCGCAAGAAATGCCTCTTTTCACCTTCCACCCTCCAGTGCACCTGGCCACGGACATAAACAATGCCGATTACAACCAGCAGCCAGAGTCCACATTTCTGAACTTGGACGCTACAGCTCTACGTCTGTCGGCATTGCCGGAGGGGATTGTTACATTGGGCACTGATAACGACGTTTTTAGCGACGAATGGAATGTAGCAATTGCAAACCCGGATGAAGAAAGCACTATAACAGCGGCACTAACTAGTGCACAGCCGACAGCGGTTGTTTACGACGCAAAGCACGAACCCCGGACTGCAACAGCTGGCGAAAAAACCAACCATCCTAGTTTGCATGATTTGGTGATCGATGAAGATATATGCGCAGAATATGGCGCTACTCCACGCGGCGTGCTAAATTGCTTCCGTATTGCTGGTAGACGAGGGTTAAAGCACACTGAGTGAAGGAACGCTTCAGCAATACCTCTTCGACCCTTCACAGAAAAGCAGACTAATTCATGGAGAAGATCGTGAGCTTGGATGCAAATGATGCAAAGGCGTTAATTTGCGCAACGTGATCCCTAGTCCTGGTTAACTATAAGATAGCAACTGCATGACGAAGAAATAGGTAGATCTAGTTCTGATGGACTAAGGGAAGTTGTAGGTGAGACTTGATGTCCAATGACGGTAAAATGAATAGACATTTTTGGTGCTAATGCCATGTCGACAACGTAAGTCTTTAGTACAGTTTTCCGAAATCCGAAAGATTTTACTGTACACGCTAGCCAATACCCCAGAGGTAGAGCCTTCGATGTAGTCGCAGCGGCACTCACCATTGCTCATCTCCTAGGAACACGAAACTGTATCACCACCGAATTCAGCGCCAAGATCACCATCAGAATGGTCAATTCACGTAACAACCACGGTAAAATTTAACGCTACTGACAAGCTCGTTAGTACTATGAAATAAAATGCATTTGTGTTGGTAGTGGACAATTCTACCGGCTGTGGCAGGCAAATTAACGAGAAAATCGCAAAGTAAACGTTTACATCGTAATCAGCTCTTTTGGAAACCGATAGAAACGGTAAAAAGATGCTTAAATGGAAGGATTTATGCAATGGTTGCTTTAATTGACGAATTTGTTGATCCTTATATAAGAGAGCGCGTTATGGTGCTCCGCCATACCTGCCAGCGCTATGGAAGCCCCTTCCTTCACGATCGCCAAGTGGTGGGCTTCGATGGATTCAGATGGGAAGTACGGCTGCAATATCTCAAGATTAGCAACAAAACGTTCGGTGGACGACGATCGATTATTAAAGCAGCTAATAAAGATGGATAATGGAACAATTGAAGGGTTCAGGGAAGACTTCTCGGTATTCCAACGTCAGTGCTGCACGTAATTTTTCATGTGCAATTCTAAACCTGCCGGTCGATGCCGCCGAAACCGTGGTATGGTGCTACCGGAAGGTGTGGTATATTTGTAAGTGAAGTGCGTATGTGCTCATGCCCACCGGAAACGTGGTGAAGGCCGCCGGTAAGTGATTTCATTTATCCTGATCAAGCTGTCCGTTTGGGTACAGAGACTGCAATTTTTCCGCTCATGTCAAGTGTCGTTTCCTCGATGGTTCGTATAAGATAATGGATTACTCTATGATGGAAAGCCATGATTTTCACATAGGAAAACCATGGTTATACTTGCGTAATGGCAGGCTTTCACAGGAGGATGACGAGCAAGTTTGCGAGCTCACGCAGTATTTTAATCGTACGCGTGAGATAAGAGATTTTGCGTTTACTACCTTCCAAGTGCGGTTGGAACGTGCGGACGACAGGTCTATCCGTTACCCGCACGTTAAAATGGAGCGTGGGAACGACGCCGTTCTAGTCAGGAGACTTCTGCAGGAGAAGGGATATGCGACATAGTGGACATATTCAAAGGTTGTAGCGATAGCATCAGCCCCTGAAATTGGTTTAAGTTTATTATAGGACTAAGATATTTCACTGTTTCACAATCCATTAATATATCAAGAATTCGCTAAGATTGCTATCTTTAGAAATATGGGGACATGTTATCACGGGTACGGTAAACAACTTTACTACAATCGTTTCATTATCGTGTTACTTTATAAACATATGCAGGTCCTTTTTATTATTAAAACCGTATTGATTAGTTCGTACGTCTCGCGATTGCCCATTTGATACCAGCTCTTCCATTTCGCCTTGACCAGTAACAACATTCCCGCCATTGGTTAGAGTCCGGCTCCCCGTGTTAGCGTCAATCTTTCAAACATTATCTGACGCGTAACCCAACTTCATCGATTGTTTAAAACACCTTCAGGTCCTGGTTCGTAGTAGACTAAGGGATTAAATAAAATGCCTACTATTTTGCAGTGAAAGTAAATAAAGCGTAAGTAGCTGACAAAAATATAGACATCATTTTGTAAGGAATAACTAAAAGTTGGCAAGTGTTTTTGTAATTTCCTAGTATGTAAGTCAGAACATTTAAAAATGCTGACTAATAACAAAGACCTTACCCTATTAACAGCATACTACAGAATGAAACGAAGTTCCCATAACAAGAGACTCTGGCGCTAAGTAAAATGAGAGCGAAAGGTGCATCATTTGGCAAAGGGGTCATTTGCATGCACAATGGTGGGTTCACTTCAATTCGAGCTACATCTTATTCTGAAATACAGCATGTAGGTAACTCCATGGAACACAGTTTGCAATGAAAGTATTTCTTTTGTAATGTTTTATGAGTAAAAGACAGGTTCATCAATGATATCAAGAACTTGTATTAATAATTAAAGTTAACATTGTCGCACCTAAATTAGTCTACCTAAGCGTGCGCGTAAAAATCTATGCTCCTTCATTTTTCAGAAAAACAAATATTCATTAATGCACTGCTGTATATCAACAAAAATATTACAAGAATTTGTGGAGAATATACTCGGCTGCTACGTGAAATGTTTACTGCAAATTTCTCGCCTGACGGGTATTTTTTCAGCATTCTGCATGCAAACGCTCCGTTTAACAAATGATAACGTTTCGGTGCGACGAAACTGTAATAGGAAAGGCGACCTAGATGATAGCAACATGATTTCTAAATTGTCAAACGAAGTCCAAAAGCTGTGGTATAGCACAATAATATATGTGATAACGAGTTTGGTCAGGTCAGGTCAGGTACAACGTACGATAGAGGTGTAGTGACCATGACATTTTACTCCATCAAACATCACATTCAGACTTGTACACATTTTGTTTTACTTTGCACCCGCCTAAAGCCTATATATACTGGACTGCGATTTTGAACCAGGTTCGCCATCTTGTCCGCGCGTTGCCGGCTGTTGCGTTCCTACGTGGTGTTACTCATTGCTTCACCACTCTCTCCCATTGTCCTCAAGCTATATTTACATAGCTATTGTACATAGCTATTTTCTCAAGACATTCTTTATATCTTGCCGTCTTCTGTCTTACTGGGCTACGGTTTTCTTGTGTAGCATTCGTCAAGCCGCTACATAATTGGTGACCCCAATCGCATTCCGGTGAGTTCGTTCCATTTCTTTGGTTTTTCCACGCAAATCATGGCCTCAGTTTCTAAAAAGTGTGAGGACTCACAGTCTGTGCAAGCGGTATCTCTGGTAGTTCCACCATTTATTGAAAAAGATCCCGTTTTATGGTTCATGATTTTAGAAGCTGAGTTTACTTCTAAGCATGTCACTAGCGATTCTGCAAAGTTTAACCACTTGCTCACACGCCTGCCAACTGATATTACTATAGCGCTACGCGATCTTATTATTACATCTCGTTCTCCCGACCGTTATACTTTGCTCAAGAACGCTGTAATAAAGCGTGTTACTCCCTCCGAGAAGTCCCGCTTGCATAAACTTTTTACTGGTCTACAGCTAGGTTCTAGTAAGCCATCCGCGCTATTGCTAGAGATGCGTGGTCTTCTTCAAGGACTGCATATGGACGAGTCGCTGCTTCGAGAGTTATGGCTTCAGCGTTTGCCTGAAAACGTACAAGCTATGCTATCGCTTGCGAAATCGCAGCCTTTGTCAGAAGTTGCAGATATTGCTGATGATATGATGGATCGCTTCACCGATCCACCGTGTCCGTCGTCTAGTTCTCTTCGCTCACCTGACGTAGATTTCACTGTTGACCCTTCGGTCCAAACCATCGACACCACTACTCCACCTTCCACTGGTGAGCTCTTAACAGAGATAGCCGCGCTACGGCAAGAAGTTCAAAGCTTAAAGTTACATCGGCACAAACGGACTCTCCATCCTGTTCCCCTAGCCCATCTCGAAGACGAACACGACTCCCAATTTGCCGTTATCACGCACGTTTTGGAAGTTCCGCTAGAAATTGTATAAAACCATGCTCATTTCCCGTAATGAGAAAAAGGACAGGCCGACACGTATTGGCGACGAACGCCGTCGGCCGAAGTCGTCCAAGTCGCCTCTTCAAAATCGTTGATAGGAACACCGGGATCATGTTCCTGGTTGATACCGGGGCGGAAGTTAGCGTGATCCCACCGGTTCCAGGCGACGCGACTAAGCCACAGACAACTAACTTGCGTGCCGCTAACGGCACTGCTATTCGAGTCTTCGGTCAACGCTCCCTTACCATTGACCTCGGACTACGACGTCCCTTTCGATGGATTTTCACCATCGCTGCCGTTCCGTTTGCTATATTGGGTATCGACTTCCTCCAACACTTCGATCTTCTCGTCGATGCGCGTCATCGCAAACTCGTTGACCAAAAGACCCAGCTTTTCACATGTGGAGTTCGCACACCTTGTGTTTCTGTCACTCCAATTTACATTCAGCCTGAAGCTGATAAGGAATTTTTAGATCTGTTCAGAAACCAGTAGTTCGATCGCTTTCCCTTCTTTTCCGTCAAAAGCTGGTCGCGCTCAGGGTTACCTCAGCACTATCCTGAACGCTACCTTACCCAGCATAGCTTCTGACTCAATCTTTCGCCAGGCCCTCAACCAGACGCATCAGGACCTGAACTAACTGCCCTCCAGACTAGGGAAAAGTCAGAACGCTTCCCCTTAGGACTAATAACCCTTTGTCTTGGAGCACACCCGCTAGCGCCGGAACCACACTATTACCGAGGAAGCTACTCTTAACTCATCACCCCTTTTTTTTTGGTAGCACTTCAAAGAAGCTACTCTTTTTATTTCCAACCCGACCCTAACATATCCCAAAACTATTATCGGCTCATCCCACGAGCTATCTTCTTTATTCTTGTATTTCCTTCCGGTCGCCATTCTGAATCTACTAGCGGTTAAACGGGGGGCCGGGCAGAAAGGGCACGCAAAAACAGGCGACGTCATGTGCACGTGAAGCCACGAAAATGACGATGGGGAACGAAACGGGGCAGCGAACAAAACTTTAATCTCAAAAATCTTCTAGCGTAAACGCATAAACCTTAAACGGGACGAGTTTAACACGGACGGGCCTTAACAATTTGAAACGGTTACGCGACGAACGTACGAACGATGACGTCAACGGAAACGATTACGGTTCGTAACGCAAACCATCTAATAATCAAATAGTCTACGATAACAACCAGGGTGGGAACCGTTCCATCCGGGAGCGGCAGTTCACCGGGGTTTATTTACGGGGCACGGACGCGACGCTAGGACATTGACGTTATTTACTACGAGAGAAACGCACGAACGCATAACGCAGTAAACGAACTGGTTACCGACGGGCGGCGGGGAACGAGCTCTAGCGTTTTACACGGTACGGGACGGACGCGGTGGGAAATTACGTAAACGTTAAAGGCCACAGAAACGAGCAACGGGGACGAAACTACAATGAACGTTAAACCGGGACGTTAGGATTAAGTCACGCAAAAGAATACGTGACTAAGAAGGCTATTAACAGATTACGACGGCATCAGGACCACGGCCGCAATAGAAGACCACAGGAAGTAAAATAACGATACGACACGTTGCACCAATAACAGGGACACATTACAACAGTATATTAACTATGACAGGCCAATATACGAACTGGAAAAAACAGCATCCACGACATACACCTATTCTCCCACCGGTATCTGCAAAACCAATGGCGGTACCTACTTTTCCTTATCCCTCCTGGTCCTGCGAATATCTTTGCGCTACCTTTTTCTTCCCCTAGTTTACCGTCTCCTTTTGTCGTTTCCTGCACGGCCCCGATCGCACGGTTTCGATGGTTTTGGGTCCGCGCGGCGTTCGCAGCGCGGGGCGCCGTCCCGGCCAACGCTCCCTGATGAATCGGCTAAAAGCGCCGAGACCTAAGGGCCAAAAAAAGGTTAAGGGTGCGGAGGGAATTCCGCGAACGCACAACGTAAGCGTCAGAGTATGCTTGCGAAAAGCTCTGGTACACGACGGATCGAAGCACGGGAAAGGAATACCGCTCACATCCCGCTTGAGTCCTCTATGTCTTCTTTCCGAAGTTCCGGGGTGGGAGGCCATCACGGTAAGGCGGTCTCCACGCGGGTAACTACTCTGGCTCGGCTGACGAAGACCACCCGCCTTGTGCCAATACCTGTCGTGCCCACCAATTGGAGCCCGGCAAGAAAGGCGGTCGGACATTGGCGGCCCTTTGCTGCGGAGGACTACCAGGGCGCTGGAATATTTCGGAGATGCAAAGCAGCCTTATGCAGGCAGGATGGTATTTTAATTATTCGACACGAAGCATCGGAGGAAGCTAATGTGACTAGGATAGTAAAAAGCGCGCAGCAGCCATGGTGCGGCCGAAGCTCCCCCCAGAGAGTAACCCTAAAGCATGTCACGACGGTTAGGACTCCCCATCGGCCGGTGGTAAAGGTGTCCAGTGATTTAAATGAGTAAGTGAAGGGAATAGATCCTAACGAACACCACTCAAAGATTCGGCGAGCACTCAATCAACTGCAGTCACAAGTCCCTCTCCTAAGTAGGCAGGAGAACGAGGGCGACGGCCTGGTGAGGGCGTGACACGCGACACTCTCCCACAAACACCTAACCCCCGCGCACCAAACCTACCCACCATCATAAAAGTCCCCCAAAAGAAAATCCCCCCAAAAAACATAACCTAGAAGAGGCACCCGATATCCTCCCACCCCCCCCTTCCCCATTGCCTAAACCCCCGACTACCGCGTTCGCCCACCCTTCCCCCCCCAACCCCCCCCCCCCCCCCTCCGCCCAAATGTTTTAACATCTCACAAGAACACCTCTTCTCCCCAGACTCGGGCCTGTAAAAGGATATACCCGTTCGCCTCCCTCCCTGTGACCGATTCGACGACCCCTTCCGCATTCTGGTCGCCCGCATTCTGTGGGGCCGGGGGTGGTTTAAGGAACGGGGCCGGCTGCCATTTAACCCTCAACCCTCAGCCTACATGCTGACACCCCGCCACCCCACACTCCCTATCCCCAAGCGCGCTGGTTTCCATCATATCAATGAATCCATGGATGTTACTAGGCACTCCTATATATGAACTTCCGTAGTCTGTGGAAAGGATGAACGATTTCGCAAAAACATAAGAAAATTAACAAGAACACCATCCCCACCCACCACCTTCCACACAGCAAACCATTCCGCCTTACATGATGTCACCAATCATAGTAGCGTGAAGAACACTACAATATGCCCAACATATTGTAGGCGGGAGAAATCCAGACATCTCAATAAAAGATCCAAAGTTAGCCACACCCAGCCGGGGGGCCTCTTTCCTAGGAGTCGCAACAGATAAACAAACTATCCGTGTTTAGCGGCGAGGGAAGCGCAGGCCCATGTTTTTCAGATATAGTTGCGTATTCTAAATTTTCCAAAACGACGGCCTATAACAGGCGAAATATCTGAAATCGCGCGGAACATGGCACACGGATCATGGCGGGGGGGGGTGTGTGGGGATGCGGGAGGAGGGGGGTGTTCCGTATCAACCCGCGTCGAGGGTGAGTTGTTCTGAGGCTTGTATCGTGTAAAAACCCCCAACCCACCCGCTCCCGCTCTCCTAACCCCCCCAAAGTTTTTAACCACCCTCTCCCCTCGGGCTAGAACCTTGGCACGTACCCCCCCCTCCCCCTCTTGCCCTCTTCGGGCCTCACCCCCCGGAACGCTTGAACCCCGCCTAAGCAGCAAGCACATATCGACAACCCAGAAGAAGTTAGCGCGGGAGGGGAGTGCTGACACCAAGACAGGTACTAGGGGACGCGCTTTGAATTCCCCGCCTCCTCACCTCACCACCAACCTCTGCTCGACCCCCCACCTCTCACCTCTCTATCTCTCTGACTGCAACTACTTCGACTGCTACTGCCCAGAAACAAACGAGTTCGCTAACCTAGGGTACAACACCACTTCAGTACAAAACACCGACCACCGCCCCGCAATAGGCGCCAATCAATAAACAACACAACAACAGCACAAACCCGGTCCACCACACCGCATACAATAAATAGCTAAAATAAACAAACTACGGCGCGCCGCAATCTCAAGAACAGCAAATCATCAAGCCAGTTACAGGTATTGAGAGCCGCAACCCACTTGGTCCTCAAAAACAGAGCGTAGGGTGTAAAAAGAAAAGCGCCGGTGCCCGCCAGCCGCAACCACAAAAACAATCCAGATAACCCAACACCCCCATCTATTTTCATTCCCTACAATCTCCCTTGATTACCCTCCCGACCAACAAAACCCCTCCTGCCCCTCCGGGGCCAACCCTGCATGAACACACCCCCCCCCCCACCCACCTCCCACTGCCATACTCCTACTATATCCCCCCCCCCCCCCCCCCCCCCCCCCCCCCCTCTCGACCCCCTCGCGCCCCCCCCCCCCCCCCACCCCGCGCTTTACACTCGAACTCAACCCCCGCTACCCTCAAAACCCCCCACCCCACCCCCCCCTCCCACTTGGGTGATAGTGTTCCCCCAGACCCCCAACAGTCCCCCCAACCAGACTAACCCTTCCACCAAGGCCCTGACAAAAAAAAAAACCTAAAACACCGACTCCATCCCTCCGCACCCACCAACCCCCGTCCCCCCCCCGGCCGCCCCACCCACTGAAGACATGATTCAACAACATTCATGAAGATAAAACCCCCGACCCCTGACTTAGGCATTACACCCCCTAAAAACACTCCATATAAAAACCTAAAAACACAACCACTCACCCCTCGCACACCTCACAGTAAATGCAAACCCCCCGCCCCACCCCAAAACAAACCCCGCAGCAATAACCACCCCGCCGACCTACCCAGAACACACCCAAAACCCTAAAATAAGCAAAAAAAAAAACCAAAAAACCAAAACCCCGAATAGCCCACCAAAAACACCCCAAACCGCCAAATACCACCAAAACCTATCATGATCATTTGTCGTTATTTCTTTTCTTGATTTAGGCTTTCATCGCTCTCCACACCCCTCGGGTGTCAACCCTTTATCATCCCGCTTTCGGCG
>CALYDF020006310.1:0-13523 GCA_944474145.2 Dicrocoelium dendriticum
AAAGAGCAAGGAAGGCTGGCCCAGACGAACCGTATAACACGGCGCAAGGCCAGCCGCCTACAGATTGTTGGTCGTTTGTGAATGCCATATCGCACATTGCTGTCAAGTCAACAGGCATATTTGCGATATGTGTCCTGAATGCGGCCATAAGGAAGGCGTCTTTGTCACGCCCGGCCAAGAAACGTGAAGCAGTCCTACTGTACGAAGAACTTCAGGAAGCCTGACGCAGGATCACTATCAGTGATTGCTACTTTCTACAGCAATTCTAGAACACGCCGCAGATTTAGCACTGTGCACAGCGACGGATTCCAAACCAGACGGCTAATCTTTACGACATCGGATATTACGATCATTTGAAAGCATACTTGGAAGCACATAAAGGGGCCGAAGGTGGCTGGTTCCAAGCAAGTCGCCCACAACGCATCTGCTGGAGCGCCGAACCTAATCGAAGAAATAACTTACAAAATTACATGCAACAGAGTGGAACAGGCCAGAACTTGCAAATTGTCTGACCGGCCAAACTTGAATCGCCCTGGGTTTGATTGGAAAATAAAGTTACAACTGTTTGATGTTCCGATGTGTCAGCTTCGCAATAGAGTCCAAACCTATTCAATCCGCGCATCACTGTCGATGGCAGACATACCGAGGTGGCAAAAGCAGTAGTTTGCCGTCTTGTTTGAAGATGGCCGCGGTCACTGCACTACGTTTAAAGCAATGTTATGCCATCGCGAAGGAAGCAAGCTAGTCTTCAGGGCAAAGAGACCGGTGCCGTATGCAGCCATGACAGCATTTGAGCTTGGAGCGAGCCAGTGTCATCTCACCAGTGAACTACCTTTCATGGGCTGCGCCGATCGTTACTGTTCAAAAGCCGAACGGTAAAGTGCTTGTCTGCGCCTCTTTCCGACTGGCCTGAATGCCGCACTGGACGACCAACCACACCCTCCCACTACCAGAGGATGTATTTGCCATGCTGAGAGTGGGAAGTGTTTTGCAAAGCTTTACTTGTCTGCTGCCTACCTCCAGGTCGAAGTTGACGAGAGCTCGAGTGAATTGCAGACCACCAGCACTCACCGTGAGCACTACTAATACAACCGCCTCCCTTTGGGAGTGAAAACAACACCAGCCATCTTCCAGCAGCTGCTGGATACCATGTTCGCAGGACTTTCTGGAGCCACGGCATACACGGATGACATCATTTTACTAAGTCGGATGGCAGAGAGCTATTTGTTCTTCTCGCTGAAGGGCTTGCACACAGCCAGTCACGTGTTTTGCTTATCGGTGAAGACCAGTGTAGGTTTTTACACCAACCATCAAGTTTCCCGGCTTCCTTTTCTCAAAAGGCGGTCGTCGTCCCGATCCAAAATGTATACGAGTTAATCCAAGGTTGCCCCCGCGTGCGGACTTGTAATCGCTGCGTTTGTTTTGTGGCCTACCCAGTCAATACAGCGCTTTTCTGCTCCAAGCACCTCGCCTGTGTGCTCCACTGAACAAGTCGCTGAGCATGAGCCAAACATGGATTTGGACGCCAGGATGCCAGACTGCGTTCCATTTAGTCAAATTATTGCTGGCTTCAGGCATACACCTGACTGCTTTTGACCCGGCTTGAGAAACTCTCCACGCCACACAGGTGTCCGGATTAGGTATCGATGCTGCAGTTCTCCTACGATTCCATATGGATAACGGTAGGCGTTCGCACATGCCGCCAGGACGCTGACGAAAGCTGAAAGAAACTACCGTCAGATCAAGAAGGAGGCATTGGCCCTAGTGTTTGCTGTGAAGCAATTTCATAACAGGCTGTATGGTCGCGGCCTCAACCGCATGGCGGAGCACAAGCCGCTGCTAGCCATTTTCAGCTCGAAGAAAGGAATTCCTGCCTATACAGCCAATCGACTACAAAGATGGGTACACACCTTGCTGGGCTTTGCTTTTCGAATCCTACACCCGTCTACGTATTCCATGGGCTAGGCAGAGGCTTTTCACGCATTATTGATTCCCGTAAACAAGAACACGAATACACCATTACTGCCTCAGTTGAGATCGAACCTGATGTCAAAGGCCTGGAGAGCGAGGCCTTACATGTTCTGCCAGTCATGTCGGAAGATGTGCCGGGTGTAAACCTTCTAGTCCCATTCCTGAAGCATGTTACACACTTGCACAAAACCTGCCAGTTATTTTCTTATTAATCTGACGAAATGCTGTAGTCCGCTCAGTGCAACTCTTCGCTCTTCAATGCAAACAATTGCGTCATGTTCCGAGAGAGTGCAGTCATCCCGCAGGCGTTGCAGGAAAGGGTGCTGCGGCAGTCCCGTGCAGGACATCCAGGGCTCAACCGAATGAAAGCTCTTGCCCAATCTTATATGTATATACCTTTTATAAACAGACAACTGGAGCGGTTGACCAGCGATGGTGGCAACTGCTCAACCGCTACAGAGGCACCGCCGAAGACGGAACACCATACGTGGCCTAAACCACCTAAACTTTGAGGCCGTGTTCATGTAGGCTTTGCTGGCCCAGTCAAATGCCAGAACTATCTCGTAGTGGTCGACGTCTACAGTAAGTGGCTTGATGTTTCCCACTGGAGCAACACGAAAACCAGCTCATTATTCTCGCGGTTGCGACAGCTCTTCAGCAGGTTCGGATGCCCCGAAACATTGGGGACAGATAATGAAACGGAGTCTGCTTCGGCCACATTCACGGAGTGCTGCAAACGCTGAAGCATCAAACACATGCGGTCTCCACCGTCCCACCCACAATCGAACGGCCAAGCGGAGTTGTTTGTGGATACATTCAGACGTGCTTTGCTCAAAGCAAGGAGGGCGTGCCTTATAGAGGAGGAAATCGACAGCTTTTCCTTTCTGTACCGTGCTACCCAAAATCCACAAGCGCCGGGTGTAATATAACCAGAACAGCCAATGATGAGGAGAAACCTTCGCATGTCATTTGCTGCATTTTGGCCTTGCACAGAGTCCATAGCTGGTGAAAGTAATCTCAAGCTTAAAGGTGACTTTGATCGGCGGTATTGTGCTAAGCGGCGTCCGTTTAAACCTGGTCAGCATGTACTTGTACGTGGTTACCCGGATGTACCCGCAAAACGGACACCAGGCAAAATCCAAGGCAAGCGCTGGACGTCATTTTCAAAATGCTGGTTAGAACGCTGGTATGGGTACACCATGCAAACCAATTGCGACCCGCAGTATGTTGGCAACAAGCGGCAGAAGCCGCGAGCTTCCATTCGTCCTTCTGACGAACGGCTTCAACCGGCCCAAACAGCCCGTCAAAGGATCCGGCACCAGCCGAATGATATCAGACCGCAAAGAAAGGAATTTGAATCCAGAGAACTACAGCCAAGGCGGTGGACTCATAAGCAAAGAACCCATTACCGGAGGCTTCAGTCAATCCCACGTTAGCATCTTACACCGCGTTACACGTTTTAAAATGAGGGGTATCCGGGAAAGTGTATTATCCTAATAGAAATACCAGTATTTTAGAACTTGTTTGATTAGCTTCCATCATGAATTTATTTGAAAGATTTTAGAACATGCCATTCCTTCCGTTGATTGCCAGCGTACGGAGGTTTGGCAGGGTGAATGCCAATGTTGCCCAGTCACCTTCTTTGCTAGAAGCCGAAGATCATTGTGCCCCTATATATTTGGCGTAGGTCAGGCGTAGTGTTAAAGCGTTTAGGCGGCGTTTTCGCTACGTCTGGCAGCGTTTTGTCGGCAGATTTTGTGGGCAATGTCGTCGTCTTTTTGATATTTCTTCTGCTGGGCTAGAATTTCTCTAAAATATTTAGGTGTTTAATTTGGAATAGCTAGAAAAGGTGAATGTGTAACTTTCTACGTGACGTAGGGCTACGTGGCGCAAATATCAGCTTGAACTGCCGCAGCTTCGTTAGTCCAGCGGTTGGCACTAATTTCGAACCGGCTAATCTTTGGGGCTTTACTCTTGAAATTAGTTTGGCCCGTGCTATTTGATATCGATTATTTGTCTGAATTACAACCAACCGATTCCCGTTAATCAGTAGGCCTTGATGTACAAGATCGCTAAATTTCACCAGCATAGGCGAAGCATAATGTTTCGCTCCAGCTGGCAACACGACGTAATCTTTGGATAACAACGTTTAACGATATTCCTGCCATAAGATGGATATCGGGCACTCGCCTTATATCTACGTTCCGTCAAGCTTTTTTGCCTCCTGGATGACTGGCGTTTCTCTATTTAGACAAGAAAGTTTGGTTGTCTACCCATAGCAAATTCTGTACTTCTCAAGTAACATTCCAATAAGGACTGCAACTCCGCTCTGGTCACGAATCAAGCTTTTCGCAATGCCTAGTATATACACACAGCTCCTACCGGCAGAATCATGTATTGCTGAGACATGCGTAATTGGATCAAAATTCGGATCGTGTATCAAGCGTGAACAAGTGTCTGCTAGGCACACGAAGTGAAAGCAAATTCACGGTATTTGGGAAGGTCGGGCATAAAAACTAAGAGTCTTGGTCTAATCTACAGCAATGGTTATTGTACCATTGCAAACATCGGTTGCACTGAATTCCCTACATGATAACGGCACAAAGATGCTCCCTACATTTATTGTCAGTCGCCGATGTCATTGCAAAGTAAACGTAACATCCACGTTTACGTTAATAAAAAACTGGGTAGGTTGGTAGGATTAGAGGACCAAATCGATGCAGTAATGACGGCGTAATGTGAATAAATAGTCAAGAGTTAATACACTATGATATAAAAAAAATATTAAATGTAACAGTAAACCCTGATCGGTTGTTTGATCTAGGCTGGTGATTTGTAGGTATGCATGGTGCCCTTCGCTGAGGATGCTGACCGACTCCAAACTACACCTGCTCGGTTGCAAGATAAGTCAAATAACTGACAGTTGCCTATAAAACGAGATGCAAGTTCTGTACATCCCAGTGGTGCCACTGAACCTTTCGGTATTTACCACCTTGGCGCTTAGTTCCTTAATAATATGAGACAGGAAAGAGACCTTGAGGTTGTTGTATGCTCTGATCAAAATGGTCCCCAGCATGCTTTGAGGAGGGTCGCAGCTGTTAACAGACTACCCTGCTCTGTCCGAAGAGCATTCTCACTATTTACTCCGGAGATTTCGAACATGTTTTCCTAACTTGTGTGTCTAATCCTCGCTAACAAAGTTTGAACCTGACTTCATTTTGAAATTTCAGCGGCACGGTTCTAAATGCATGCTTAAGCTACGACATCTGTTATACCATATTCGGCTCCAGCACTTAAATACTTTCTCCCTGGAATATCGCCGTTGCCTAGGCGATCTGTTCAACCCTAGGCGCGTTCTGCAAGGTGAGCTGAGGGTGAAGCTCCAAGGTCTCTTGCAGACTAACGCTGAGTATTCGACTCGGGATCACCTCTGTGAACTGCTTAAGCCTAGGAGATGTAGGCTTCGCAACTATTTTACCCTATCGACTCGCGTGGTGAATGTCTGGAACACCTTTCCTGCTTCCGTCGTCAACGCGCACACTCAGGAATGTTTTAAAGGGCTATTGGGTTTACACTTGTTGAATTTGCAGGATCGTGTTTGTTATAGCGCACTGGCCTAACAGTATGTCCGATCCTCAGATATAAATGGCCAACCAAAGCCCTGCTGCAGAACACACTGAACTAAGCAAGGAAAATCTTTCTTAGTAGTTTGCTGAATCTTAAAACTTAACATAATGTGCTGGAATTTGACTAGTTAGGGGTATGCGGTAAGGTGCTAAGTGCGCTCAAATAACAGACGTTCTTCTTGCTGCCCGCGGACAAACGCCGGACGTTGTTGGTTTGTCACATGCAAACATCTGCACAGTACAAACAAACAAACCACTTACTACACTAATACATGAGAACAACACGCTTTCATAGTAGTTATGAGGGATTTGCTCCTCAGGCGCTGGTATCTTCAGGTCTTTATGAAACCGTGACAAACTAGCTTGTTGATTGCGGTTGGGCAAACACCTGCTGTGATTGGAAAGTGCTGGAGTTGATAAGGTCTTCCCTTCTGCTCTCTACATTCCAGTGGTTCCAATGGATTAGTACGACCAAAATGAACACGAAGCGAAGCAATATTGTAACAAACTGACGCGGTTAGCCAGGGCTTAAGGTACCTTGGATCAAAGAATTGACAGAATGGAGTAAACTTTTCTCACTTATTTCTTTTTGGATACGCTTCCAAGTCAAATTTAAAGGCAAACATTTCAAGTGGGTGATATTGCAAAATTACAAACCGCGCGCTTAGGCAGCTTATCTAAGATACATCAGAAGCTTTTGAGCACCAGCTGCCAAAGCAAATCAAGCGGCTTCGCAACTGGAACTGGAACAGCATGTTCCTGGTCGTTATAAGGTTGCAGCTACGGACCTAGAGCTTCTCTCGAAGTTCAGCCGTAATCCCCTAGTAACGCGCAGAAGCCATCGAGGTGGCCAGCAAGTAGGAGGGCGAAGAACTGTTTCGTTCGCGCTTGAGCAAAGCTTTGTCACCCAACGTACGCCTGTGGTCCAACTATTTATGCCACCCTAACTACTGAAGGCAGCCACGTTGGTCCCGAGGCCCAAAGGCACTGTCCATACTGCCGGAAGTTTGGTGCGAGTGCCAAGCACTGCCGCCACAACTCCCCGTGAAACGCGAAAAGTGGTGTGGTAATTCATATTACGCTGATTTGCTACCCATTTGTCTGTCCACGATTACCCATTCTACTGTTTCTCCACACCGTACTGGGTAGTATAGATGGCCGTTCAGCCAAAATCCTCATTGCCACAGGCGCTACTTTATTTATGCTACGCACAGGTTTTTGTATTTGCGTAGATGAACTGGTTGACGAATTTAGCACCCATTTCACAACAGATGCTGGGACGTCTAACTCAGTTCATGATAGAGTATGCAAACGTATCCAACTGGGGTCATGCATTGCTAGTTGTGGCTCTATCTTTGCTTCAGTTACACGGGAATTGGTTTACCGGGGCCACGGGGCTCTTATCGATGTCAGCAATGGTACAGTCACATTCCTTTGCGAGGAACCTTTGTTGGTGCATTGTCTTTAGAATGCTGCTTGTGAACTGCTGCGCTCTGAGCCCATGAACAGCAATTAGTTTGACTCTGCTGCGCGATGCTAAAGCTGAGTTAGAGGGTAACAAAGGTTTAGCGGTTTTGTTGCGCTAATGGTCCGATATTTTCGACGGTACCTCTGATCGTCAGGGAAGAACTAATGCGCCGCAACACAATATGGGTATCGGAAGCCATCACGCGGAATGATAACCATGTAGGCTTATTCTAATCCACCATCAGTTGGACTAAGTGATCAGCGGTATGTTAGATAAGAACATTATGCGGCCTTCGTCATCTCCTTGCGTTTCACCCATCGTGTTTGACAAGCAGAAGTTGCTTTACGCTTATTTGTGGAGTATTGTAATCTGAATGCCATCACAGCGTGGTTCGTTTCCTCTGCCAAGGATTGCTAGCACTTTAGAAGCGGTCGCAGGAGCTTAATGATTTTCCACACTAGACTGGGCATCGGGTTACTGGCAAGTGGAAGTACCCCCGGCAGCTGAGCTCAAAACAGCGTTTGTCGTTCCGTCGGGGTTATATATATGTACCTGCTAACACATTGTAATATTTCTTCAGTGTGGCATTCTGAGCGGTTCCGTGTCTAAGTTGTGCGACAAGCTGCAATGCAAAATAACTACCTCGTAGACGGCTGAAAGTTCCTCCACCTAGTAAGAGGCTGAGGTGCGTGAAGCTGCTAAGGAAGCACGGCAGAGGGAAGGATGAGTGTCAGAGAAGTAGGAGGGTAGCGATAACATAAAGCAAAACCGAGGGACCACTTACCCTTTAACTTGGTAACGTGACGTCCGTGGGCCGACTACGACATGGTGTGCTTATTTGGTCGTCAAATTCCTTGAAACGTCTTTTAACGTCTTTCAGCAAATTAAGGGTGGCTATTTGAAGTACTCGGTATTCCAGCCAGGGGTAACATAAATGTGTTTGTTACGTTAAATGAGTAATAAAAGTAATGTTTATTAGTCGTTTTAGCCCGTCAAAATTTTTCGAAGTATACCTAGAAGGCGGCATTTTCCGACTTTTTCAAAGTTGGCGCTGTCTGAACGTTTCAGTTTGTTCCGTCACTGCTCAGTTTGGTTGACAGTTCTGCTCCGCTGTAATGAGCATATTTTCAAATTGTGCATTAGCAACTCTTCACGAAGAGCCTGATTGAGTATGATGCGGTTTTGAAGTGGATTACGTACAAGAAAGAGCAAAGTGATTTTAATAAAATGCTGCATTCCTTATGTTGTTTACCTTGATTTAATTGCGCAAGGTTGTGCTTTGGTTTCTGCTTGCGGCTATTTCCCTGACACGCAGGTTGCTCGTTGTCATCATTAGTTATGTAAGTACTCGTGGCCTGAGTGCATTACTTCATTACGAGCTTCTCCTCGGTTTTGTAGGGTGCATTCGCATAATAACTTAGGTAGCGACGTTGCAAGGCATTTGAGTTCTTTACTGATCAAGCTGCTTGTACATGTAGGCTGTCACCCTGAGGGTAACGTTCAGCATTTGTAATGAGACCATGGCGTAAAAACCAGCAATGGGCCTTCATGCTGCCTAAGGAACGTACGTTGCAGGATCGGATTTCGCTTGCGCAAAAAGGCGTCAGGCAATTTGGTCAAAGTGCTTTTCCTGTGGAAGGTACGAAACATGACGTTCCAACGCCTACGGTGTGTGATTCATTACCAGGTACCGGCAATCTCTTATCACCCCATGTTATTATTGTCAGAAATATAACGTCAAAAGCCCCACTAAGTTAATCCGAGGTCCCCGATGCCTTGACACACGTAGACCCCCCACAACTCGGCTGGACCTGATAATGTTCATCCTGCTACCATGGATCTGCTTGGTACGATACTCGAGTATCCTGCCTTGGATTCGTACATGTCACTTCAGGAGGGTAGGCTGCGGTAAGACTGGGAAGAGGCAGCGGTTGTAGTAATTTACAAACGAAGCCCTAACTCAGCCCGTGCAAACGATAGTCCAGTCAGCCTGGCCAGCGTTCGGCTTGAATGTATAGAAAAGCTTAGCAGGAACCAGAGCTGTATGCAGTTAGTTGCCCATAACCGAAGCCGAGCAGCAAGGATTCGTTAAGCGGAAGCCATGTCTCAATAAGCTTGCCCTTTTTTAGATGGGAAACCGCGCTGTCTTTATGATGGTGTCTTAAGCGAATTAGGCACTTTTGCCTTCAGTAAGGCCTCCAGTTCCGTAAACAATCGCTTCCTGCTTGAAAGACTGTCATCGTTTGAGGCACAACTCTGGCTGTTAACTTGGATTGCGGAATTTCATTGCAAATGCTCATTCCGATTTAGCATGGGTGACAACTGCTTACGTGCGGAAAACCGCTCACAGCGGTTTTCCTCAGGTCTACGTTTTAGTCCGGCTGCTGTTCCTTGTATGTGTCAAAGCATTGGCAACGCTCCTCGAGAATCCTTGCTACATCTTTGTAGGCGGTGTAATGCTCGTAAACAAGGGTGTTCGACGCATCTATTCAAAAGAAATTTGCACTGTAGCGAGATAATCTTTCACATCGGCTTTGCCCCTTAAAGCAAGTAGAGGTCAGTTGTTGTATCCTAGCAATATTGGCGTTGCAGCGAAAACTACTGCCAAAACTGATATTGCAGTCCGTTGATAAATCTAGAGATTTGTGCATCCTTATGGGGCATAATTCCAAAGCCTCAGCAGGCTGTCAGTATACCGCCAAAAAAGCGCAGCAGGTGCTATTCCGCATAAAGAGAAGTTTATACGACACAAAGCTAGAGGTTTTCCCCCGATTATATACGTCGTCGGTATGACCCAACCTAGGGTATTATGTGTAGGTATGGCGTCGTAGCTCAGGAGGGATGTGACCTGCATAGCAAGTGTCCAAAAGCTGGCGACTAGGATAATCAAGGTCCAACGCGGGAACTCATCTAAAGAACGCCTATGAGGCTAAGGATTTTTCTCTATAAAGTAGCCCAAGGTACAACGTGACCTAATAAAAGCGTTCAAGGTTATAAAGGGCCTCAGTGGGATCAAGGCTCGCGATTTGTTTGAACTACTTGCACCTAACCACATACGGTGACATGACCTTAAGATTAAGTATCAGAGGTCCAGGCTGGAGGTTGTGGCCAACTTCTTCACTGATTGATCTGTTCATAATTGGAACAAACGTTCTTCTGCCTTAATTAACAGTAACCCTGTAACAACCAACAGAACGGCCTGGATAATAGTTGGTCGGAGCTTCCCCTAAATTATTGTAAGTTTAATGGCAATTGTGATAGACTGTTAGGCCTATGATCAACGAAAGTAAAGGGTTGCACTTGTCTTGTTGCATTTCTTTGCTAAAATAATGGTGACAAATTTAGAAGTTGGTGTGTTGGAGTCGCGGGTCTACTATCCGGCGCAGGAAACAGGACGCTTGTTAAGCAGGAGTTTATTTTCGACCTAGAAAACTGAGGTGAGTAGACCTGAACTGAATAGCTTGGATAAGCAACCACAAGGCGTCGAAGTGGTTAGCTCTGTGCTGTCACACATTTTCGGTGCATTTCGATCAGGTTGTCGCCATAGTCAACTCGGTCGAATTTTCGAACTTACCCGAGAACGGAGGAGCACACCACTCACTGTCTCATGTGAGTTGCCACAATGCCTGTGTCACATTTCATCACAGCCCTATAGCCTGTCGTTTGCTTTATGACTAGGATGACTTGGAGCTCCCCAACCGGCCCTAGTGCTCTCTACTATCGTTTGCCTGATTGCGTTGGCGGGCTCCAAGAATGAAAACGCACAGTAGTCGTCTTTGCAGCACTATACCATGGGTGGATGCAATCAACCTAATACAGGTATGAAGTAAATTTAGCTTCCTAGGGAACCTCACTGTTCAATACTGCATCTCACAGTGGTGAACAGTCGACTGCACAGAATCGGAAACTGGAGTTAGGTTGGTGTTTAACTTTTCTAGCTTGAGTGTCGTAGTGGTAGTTGCAACCTCTGACTCATCCTTCATCACCGTTCCTAAAAACGCTAGGGATCAAATTCACCGTGATTATTTCATAGAGGTTTCATCATTTTCCTGAAGGCGATATAGGGCATCTGACGAATAAACTGGCGTCAACAGACGGTAGTTTCTCAGAGTACTGCAGCACGGTATAGGTTTGCAGGTAAAGTTAAGAAAATTATGGAAACACGACAGTATAGGAAGAGGTGTCAAACTCGCGGCCTTGCGGTTAGCTTTTCGAACCAAAGGCTTTGGTTGCGGACCGTAATCGTCCTCCTGTCTAGGCATGGGAAACCTGTGAGTATCCTGCCCACCAGAAACTATGAACCTCGTCAAACACATTCCTCAGGTTCTGGCCACCGCATAAAATAATCAAGGGTGCCCTATCTGCTGCATCGAGCGGGGTGCATAGAGGTTTAGATGCTACCGCTTAAGCCTTCCTTTACCTAGTTTTTTTCTTACGCTTTACCTCCCTTATGCTTCCGTTCCAAACTCACTTTTGTCCCTCAACTTTAATCCCCCGATTCTTGGCCCTTCCCCAACATGCTTTGCTAAGTGTTTATCTTCTTGTTTCAAATCACGTGCAAACACGGGGCGTCACTCAAGCCCTGCCGACAAGTCCCAATTCAAGCCTCAGTTCAGCGAATTCCGTTTGTTGCCCTCGATTCTCCTTCAGATTGGCGTGCCCAAGTGTACGCACAGTGCTACAGATCGGTCAACCGGTAGCACTTGCCCGAATTTTGGAGACCCTCCTCAATGGTATCTGCTGCTTAGCAGAGACCTGCCTGCAAGACTCGAGCTATGTGCTTACGATGCGACCCCCTTCATGTGACACCAGCAGTATTTTCTCATTGCGCCTATCCAGCGACCATGCAGCTTCAAGTGCAGCCAAGCTGGTGTTGGCATTACCCTGAGTCCCCGGGCTAAAGCTACTCTGGTTAACCGGATTCCAATCAGTGGCCGGATGTGTGTGGTCCGATTGACTGGCTCGTTCAAAACTTTAATGTCACGCCGGACTACTGTGTGTCTATTCATTATCGCTGTCTACGCGCCCACAAACTGTCACGATGATTCGGTAAAAATCGACTACTACCGCCAACTTAACCATCTCCGTCGCCACAGAAGGAGCACAAACACGTTTATGCTGGCGGGGGATCTGAAGTTCAATTTGGAAAGTTGTCCACTAATGAAATGCATCTGGGCGGTCAGCGGGGTATAGGTTCTCGTAAAGATGACGGTGAGTGGTTACTTCAGATGTGTGAAGATGCCGATTGTTTCTTGTGAGCACTAACTTCCGACACAGCACCCGCAGTAGTGTGGCTTGGCGCCCACCAGCCTCGAAACAGCCTTGGTCGCAGGTCAATCGCATTGCAAGCAGTGACCGCTGGATAGGCTACATCCAGAACTGTGGCTAGATTTGGAACACTTGGGTGGACACCGACCATGCAATTGTATGTGTTAACATACGAATGCGTTTTGGCGGAGGCCAAGGACGACGATGTGCGCGCCATGACACCAGCCAACTGACGGAGCCAGCTGTTCTGAATGCCTGTCACTGGGGCCCACTAGAGACAAGTGAATGTCATTGGTCGCATGTGCACCCGGCCTTACTAGCAGCAATCAAATCTTCATGTGACAAGTCCACTAATCAAAATGGATGTTGGGTATCGTCGCGGTCCGTGGGACATATCAACGCTCGCCGGTATATTCCGGCTGCAAGCGAACACAATGAAACCCGTAAAGAGCTCCAAGCAAAACTCCGTGCTAGCTTGAAGAGAGGCCGCGAACCCTGGTCTCTTCGTGCATCAGAGATTGAAGTGACCCCTGCCCTTGGTAACCATCTACTTTATTCCGTCTGTTACGGGAAACGGGCAGCAGGAGACGTGGTGTTAGTGAAACTATTTTTGACGAGAGAGGACAGCCTATCCACATCTTGTCAAAACTTTTGGAGCTTTGAACTGAGCCTTTTAAAACCAATTTAATCGGCAGGAATCATTTGATTCCCCACCGGCCGGTGATTGCCCTGCTCCATGGGCTGTCTCTTTGAATCTGCCAACTCGCTCAAAGTCAAATCTAAACTCAGATTGTTGAAGTTGAACAAAGCGGCGGGACCAGATTGTCTTCCTCGAGCCCTCTTCAAATTTGGTGGCCCTGCGCTTGTTGTTGATTTACACGGATTACTAATGAAACCGGGGGAGCAGGAAACTTCCCAACCGATTGAAGCCGCACCGTTATTGTTCGCTGCTGCAAAGGAGCCACGCGCTTGAAATGCGGCAACCGTAGAGCAATCAGTCTAATCCCCATGGCCCGAAAATTACTTGCCTCGGTAATATTTTCCCGTTGACTGGCGTTCGTGAAAGCCGGATTCGTAAGGAGCAAGCCGGGTTTCGTCGGGGTCGTGGCTGCGTCGGCCACATCTTCACGTTCGACAATTGTTGGAGCACCGTCCCACATATTGGCGGCCCATCGTAGTCGGGTTCCTTA